>CAJVPN010001040.1:0-18405 GCA_910592215.1 Entrophospora candida
TGCAAATTAACTTTTAAAAACATGTTTACTTAATGCACCAGTCCCGGTTTGATTAATAAAATTTTGAACTGCATAAGACGTAACATTTCCGATTATTAAAATGATCATCAGGTGGTCGGATATTTATGGTAGGGGAGTGTACATATAAGAGGGATATCCCCTTATCGATCTTATCAATCTTTGGGTATTGGTCGGATAATTCACTCAAGATCTACGAATCAGGTGATCAGAGATATATATATATCCGTGCATTTATATTTATCAGGGATAAAGGTCAGACCTACCTGGAAATCGTCCGCATATGGTGATAAAAACAAACGTGTAACCAAATTTATAAGGGTTGTTTCACAAATGCATTAGTGCGTAAATTTTTTTCAAAAAAAAACTTTTGAATGACAACCAGAAACCATACACTCACATTTCTAGAGTATCGTGATGCATTTACGAGATCTAATAACCTAAGACCTTCATCAAATATTAATCCTACCTTTGATTCTTATAATAATAATTATGAAAATATTGGGTTAATAGAAAGCTCAGAACATGTAATAGAGCTTTCCATTTTACCACCAAGATGGTATTATACTTCATTTTTTTTAAAATTAATGATTATCAAAGTTATTTTTCATTTGATAAATTTTTTTTCTCTATACATATATTTTATTTCATTTCATTTTTAATTCAATGTTTTCTAGGGTAGATATAGTGGAGGAAGTGGATGAATTAGTTAATCAAATAAAAAAGCTTAGTAATTAATCTGGTTTAATTTTTATTATTATAATATAAAGATTATGAATTAATTATATTGCCCTTTTTTTAGTTCCACAATTGGAGGAGCTCCATAAAAGACATATACTCCCAGGATTTGATGATAGAACTGAAGAGGAAAAAGAGATGGAACAATTAACAGATGAAATAACTAAAGTAAAATTACATATTCCTATATATACATGTAATTAATTGATCAGTTAATTAATCAACATATTTATATTTGCATATATAGCTTTTCCAAGAATGTCAAAGAAAAGTGAAACAAATTGATAATGCATCAACAAGGTCAAATCAAGAACAAACTCTGAGCAAAAATATTCAAACTTCATTAGCATTAAAAATACAAAATGTATCATTAGATTTTAGGAAGATGCAAACAGCTTATCTGAAAAGTAAGTAAATCTTGATTGAGAGTGGATGAGTGAGTTTTTGTTAAAAAAAATTAAAAATTTATTGATACAAATAATGGTTTTCAGAACTCAAATTAAGAGGAAATCGTAACCCTGGATTATTTGCAACAGAAAATATAGATTTAATTGAAGAAAATTGGGAATTGGTAAAATTTTATTATTTTTACATTGTAGTAATTAATAATAATAATAATTAATAATAATAATGTTTTTTTAAAGGGATTTTCTGATCAACAACTTGAACTTATTGAATCTTCAGAGGCAATTATTTCACAAAGAGAACATGAAATAAATGAAATATCAAAGTCAATAAATTCATTGGTAACAATCTTTAAAAATATGCAATCCCTTGTGATTGATCAAGGAACATTATTGGATCGAATTGATTATAATGTTGAACAAATGAGTGTTAATGTCAGATCAGCAGCTAAAGTTTTAGAACAAGTAATTAATTATACATATATTGAGATGAAAAATGAAATGAATTTAATTTTAAATTAATTAATTTTATGTTTATATAAAATTTTTAGGGTGCAGGCTATCAAAAAAAATCAAGAAATCGAAAAATTATTATATTGTTGTTGTTACTTATTTTGGGATTAGCTATAGTTCTTATCTTTAAACCACGTAAACATAAATAAAACTATGTTTTATATTTTGTAATTTTTATTTATATTTTAATTAACACTTTAGATTTTTTATTTATTTTTAATAATAGATTAACCCATTAATTAATTCATTAATACTAATAATATTTGTTTAATAATAATAGTAATAGTTAATAATAACATGGACTGGCTAGAATTTTGGTTAATATTAAAAAGTGATCTGTCATGTGATTCTACTTCGCCTTAATCAAAAGCAAAATGATTATCACAATAAAAAAAATTTTGCCAAATTTTTTTTTTGCAAAGCTAATTATTCACATCTTTTTCTTAAATGCTAAATTTTTGGTTTAAAAATGGAATTCTTTAATTGCTCTAACACAAAACATAAATAACAATTATACAAAAAATTATATTAGTTTGTAGCTTCTGAAGATTATATATATAAAATTCCATGCTTCCATACTCTTTAGGATCTTGTCAATTAAAAGCCTCCGTAATAATATGTTTCAATATTTATATTGTCTAAAGATTGTGTTAGATATTTGTTTCTATTAATGAAAATTAAAAGGTATAAAGTAGATCATGAAAAAAAAATAATTAAAATTTACCTTTAAAATTTTATTGGGGGGAGGGTCATTGGAGCCAATAAAATCAAAGGTATATAAAAATTAGGATTGATCATGTAACAAAGAACAGGCATAGGGAGTATTTGAATTGGACCAAAGGTTTCTTGTTTGAAATCAAATTTCTGTTCTATCATTCACTACAACATGTTACCAATAAAATAATAAAAGAACATTTTATATTTTATTGTCTTTCATATTTTTTTTTATTGAAAAGTTTAAGTAAAAAAAACCTTTTCATTTTTACAGGATAATGTGAGATCAAATAATTATTAAAATAAAGGAAAATGTCAAATAATATTTCATTAACTTCATTATCATTAATACATGTAAAATTTGGTTCAACTAACCCAATTGAATACATATTTGCATATATAACATTATCACCTTTTAGCAAGCATGGTGGCATTTGTAACCATAATAGTTTTTGGAAGAGGATACTTTCATGGGACAACCAATCTGTGAACTGTTTAATGCCATTTTGAAAAGATGGTTGAGAGAAGAGAGCAACAGATTGGTTAGATATGGTGGTTGACTGAATGAATGATTGATTGATTTTATATATTATTTAGATAATAAATGGACTTGGGTATTGGATTATGGTATACATATAACAGGCGTATTTTTTATCAGTTGAAATAAATTAAACTTCTATGAATATTTATTATTTGGAACATTAACATGTACATAATTATAAAGTTAACAATTGAACCTTTAGGATTAATTAACATTAATATATTTATATAATATTAATTTTATAATTCATATTCCAAATCAAACCATTTTTCATTTCCTAGAAAATTAAATTAATTAATAAAAAATAATTAAATAATTAATTCAATTTAAGAAATAGACATCTTTACAAACCATGAACAACTTCACTCTCACCAATCAATTTGAATCCTACTTTTTCATATAAAGGTATCAATTCTTTGTGAGCAATTAAACAAATCTTTTCATGTAATTTTTTCACATCATCATTATTATTTAATAATAATATTCTTTCAATATATTCCTTCAATAAACTTGTAGCAATTCCTAGCCTTTGATAATTTTTATCAATACAAACACTATGAATACAAATTGTTTTACCATCTGATTCATGTGTTGACATTGATTCTTCAGTGAGTTTTTTAGATCTGGTCAAAGTTGATACTACAAACCCTATCATTCTCATTTGCATTGAATCCTTGTTATTATCACCATCACCATTATAATTATCATTATTATGACAATAAACGCCTAGAAATAAATTTGGAGCATGTTTCTGTCGATATTGTAATTTTTCAAAAGTTGCAGCTTCTTCAATAGGATATCCTTTTAGTATTATTATCATAATTATTAATGATTATTATAGTTGTAGTTTTTTTATTATATGTAACAAATAACAACAAAATAAAATAAAAACAAATCCATTATTTTAAACAACCTTTTAACTCTAATTGGAAAGCTTTCTCGACCTCTTGTTCTTCCACTAATTTAAAAACCAAAGAATTTTTTATTTCGTTGTTAACTGTCATCGTTATATGTCGACAAAAATTTTCTGATGGTTGCAGAAGAATTTTGACGGAAAAGCGTTATATTATATTGTTACGCAATACATAAGTAGGATTGGGGTCGGTCGCTTGTTTGTCTATAAATGCAATCACGTCCACCAACCTGCGGTCAACTGCTGCTACGCAGCCAAAACATAAACCACTGCTGCAGTAGCAAGCCCAGATGCTTGAAATATCTTCCCAGCTGAAAAATTTAACTATAGCCTCAAGTTATTGTGTGGATCTTTACATTTAATGGTATGATCTTTAAAATCAAGGTGTATATGGCCAGCTCAATCACACCATTAATGAAATCGTGAAAACTATAGAATAGAAAAAAGTAAAAAATCACCGAAAAAGAAATCATTGTTAGGTATAATATTAGACTTTCATCAAAAAAAAAACCGAATAGCCAAATGAAGTACAAAAAGATGTTTTTTTTTTTAGAAGAATTCGTTAATATCGATGAATTTTATATTTTATTTATTTATTTATTTTTTATACATGTATGTTTTTTCAAATAGCTTGGAATTAAAAAAAGATTCTTTTATAATAAATGTATAGATTAGGATTAAGTCACGACCATGATCATGAATGTTTCTTTTATTTCTTTCTTTCAGGTCTAAGATTTCTTACAGTTTTGCCAGTTGTCCAAATTTCACTTTCCCTATAAAATAAAAAAATCATTAAATCCTTTTTTTAAAAAAAAGAATATTATTATAATAACATTTGATAATACAATAATTTTTACCTAATCTCTTTTAATTCTTGCTCTAATTCTTCGCGATATTTAGGTGAAGAATTTTTTTCTAAAGATCTTTTAGTTTCTGTTCCGTTAGCAACGGATTTATATAATTTTTCAAATACAGGCTTTGTGGCATCGTGAAATGGTTTATACCAATCAAGCGCACCTCTTTGAGCTGTTGTAGAACATGCTGCATACATCCTTTAAAATAGAAATATATATTGTTAAAATTTATTTATTAATTTATATATATGTATAACAATACTCTACCAATCCATTCCATTTTCGCCAATCAAAGGATATAGAGATTGTGTAGCCTCTTCTACTGTTTCATTGAATGCTTCAGAAGGTGTGTGACCATTTGCTCTTAAAACCTCATATTGGGCTAAAAATAAACCTTGAATTGCACCCATAAGAACACCTCGTTCACCTACAAGATCAGAAAACACCTCTCTTTCAAAAGTTGTTTCATAAAGATAACCTGAGCCTATAGCAACACCAAGCGCAACAGCTTTATCTTTAGCTTTTCCAGATGCGTCTTGGAATACTGCAAAAGATGAATTAATGCCACGTCCTTCGAGGAATAATGATCTAACAGTTCTACCTGAACTAAAATTAATATAAGTGACAAATGTTTATTATAAAAAAATTTCCAACCTCCCAAATGATCATAATAAGAAAATAAGTTAGATACCCTTTGGGTGCAACTAAAATCACATCAATATCTTTTGGTGGTATTACATTTGTTTGATCTTTATAAACTACTGAAAAACCATGAGAAAAATATAATGTTTTTCCTTTAGTCAGGTGTGAAGCCATTTGAGGCCAAAGTGTTTTTTGTGAAGCATCCGACAATAAATCAAGAATAATTGTTCCTTTTGAGACTGCTTCTAAAATAGGAAAAAGCGTTTTCCCAGGAACCTATGAATTTGAATTAATTGATTAATTAATACATTTATTTTTGATTTTGTTAATTATAATAATAACTTACCCAACCATCTTTCAATGCTTCTTTCCAACTACTTCCGCCTTCTCTCACACCAACAATCACATTCAAGCCATTGTCGCGTGCATTTAAACTTTGACCACTTCCTTGTGGACCATAACCAATCACTGCAATTGTATCATTTTTGAAAAATTCTTGGAATTTTTCCTTTGGCCAATCTGATCTTTCATAAACTTGTTCGTTAGTACCACCAAAATTTAATGTTTTAACATTACGAATTTGAGTAGTGTTAAATAATTGTTGATAATTATTGCATCCAATGATCTATCAATCATATTTTTTAGAATACAAATTTAACAAAAAATCCAAAGTTTTATAAATTACAATCTACCAATATATATATCCACCTTGACAACATTATTAGCATTCCTTACGATAGAAGTTGAATTTTTTGTTAATGTGAAAAACGATCTATTCATAAATACAGCAGGCCTTTGATTTTTTAAAATAATATTTGAGGTCCTTAATAAAGAGCTTAAAACAGAACGTGTTGAAGACATCATAATTTTTTTTTTTTTAAAGATTTGGATTAAAAAAAATTTATTTTTAAAAATTTTTATCAATCAATTTTTACACAATCTGCATATTAAAAAAAAGTATATATAGTAATTAATAAACTTGATAATTTGGCCGGGTTAGTCTAAAGCGCCGCACTCAAGTTGCTGTCTCGAAAGAGGCGTGAGTTTGAATCTCACAGTTAGTGTTACGACCCGGATTGTATCCGTTAGGATATTTTTTCATCCGGATTGGTATTAATAAATAAAAACATTTATTTTTAATTTGGAGATGAATTGTTCAAGTTGTGATTTAAGAACATAAATTTTTTAAAAAAATCGTTCTTTTACCTGTTTCCCTATACAGCCTAAGCTCTCTATACCGAACCCCCCTATATGTAATTTTTCTCATTATAGAGAGAGTTCACTAAGGTGTTCGTTATAAAGAGAGAAATTAATTATAAAAAATTGAATCGGGACAAAAGGGAAGTTCGTTATTATAGAGAGATTTTACTTAGTGTTCGTTATAGAGAGGTTAGGCTGTATTGTTTATAAATTTTCTTTTCATTGAAAAATAATATTTTCTTCAAAGGATTGGAAGATTGTGATATTGAATTTTATTTTAATAGTAATAGGTAGAATTCATAATGTATTAAATAGATAAACATGGTCAAAAAGTCCTCAATTCAGCATAAAAAAATCAATATTATTATTGTTGTTGTTAATATTAACGGATCAATAGATTGTTAATTGTAAGATATTATTATTATCGTTAACGAGTTAACGGGTTGACGGATTGTTAATGGATTAACGGATTGTAACACCAAATCTATAATAATAATAATAATAAGCTAACCATAATCCGCTAACAACCCGTTATTATTATTATTATCAGTTATGCAAAATTTCTTAATGTTAACCCGTTACAACTCGGTGATCCGTTAACTACCGGATAAGGTCTTAACGGGTCGCAACACTATCACAGTCACCATCAAATTTGACATTTGCTCGTTAATGTAGTTTTGTGTTTTGGTCTTTTGCATACATATTAATGCGTGAAGAAAAAAATTGGTATACAAAGTAATTATGACGCTCAGAATAATTTTTTATATAGCATTATGTGCACTTTCCATCGCAATAATTATATACTCGTGGATAATAATACTTGAATGAAAAATCACCTTTATCCATAAATTCTTAAGTTATGCGAATTTTATAAATTTGACCTTTTAGGGTATCGTAAAAAAATTATTAAATTTTAGCTCACGAATACAATAATAAAATTAAAAATTTTATCCAACAATGCCTAAATGTACTGATTACTTTTATGTAACATTTCAGCTTTCTGTGATATCGCTAACGGCAGCCTGATTCCGCTCACTTGTTCCAAAAAGAGACACATTTGATCTCGAGCAACTGTTGAATGTTGATTCAGAAAATATACAATCAAACTGAGGTCCCAAACGTGGTTACGCGACTAGGAACATTTTAACCCTCTGACGTTTCGTCGTGTATCGCAATATCGGGTTACAAGGCTCCTCTTGTACATACAACTGCCTTACGGGCAGCATTCAGTTTCTCCAGCTTTGTTTGTTCCTACCATTCCGATTACTAATTATTTGTTATTTTTTTTTTCTTACTGCTCCCAAGTTAAACTACTGTAGGGTCACCGTCAGAGTTATCCGTGTATCCAGACGTTTTAGAATGGCATTGAGTTACCCGTTGTTGATTCAAATCTACAAGTGGACAAGATTCATTCCATTTCCATTAATTTGGGTTTCATTCCGGCATGTATTGAGTGCATATCCTAATTAGATACGAACTGCTCGCACAGTAATTCATGGTGCTAGAAATGTGCTCAGGACCATCATGAAACTATATTGGAATGAAATGACAAATTAAATGATAAAGATTATAATTGCTTTTAGAAGAACGTTCATGTGAAACAAGTTTGTAAGCTTTAAATAGATTGGTATGAAATACAATACAATGTTCAATGAATAGAATAATTAATTTATTCGTTTACATCACACTCACATATACGTAATTTCTTTGGCAGGATTCTAATCTAAAATGTTCTTTAGATACAGTTGTCAAAGACGATAATTATGAGACCAAAGAAGGCAGAGAATGAAGATGAAAGAGAAAAAGACAGCAAGTGAGCCTAAGTCGTTCCATAATATTCAAACCGAAAAAAATTAGAACTAATTGATAATCTATCTAAAGTGAGAATATTCTCAATGAAGTGCAACAATGATGAACAACAACTCGGTCAATAGTTTTCAGAAATACTGTGGCAATACCAGCAATGAAATGACATGCAGTGAAATCATGGACCTAAAGCCAACTTCAGATTTTGTTCTGATTCACACAGAGAGAAGAATTCAAATTATAAAGGAGATTTCGGACGTGTTGAAAAGTTGTTTACAACAATAGTTTCCCATTCGTATACACTTCTCTGGAAGATTTTTTACGTGAAGTTGAATGAAGTTAATCTTGTTCTTTAATTACATCTGAGCCAGTTACTTTGCTTGGATTTATATCAACCAGTTGTAAAGTCTACCTTATCACTGTTTAAGTTAAATACAGAACACACAGCACATTCTTAAGACAGCCGGCTTCCTTTTTCCTTGATTACAATTTTATACATAGTTGTTGTATGATTTAGAAATCCAAAAATCATCAAACATTTCACTCTTTATGTCAATAGTACCACATAGAAGGAAAGCCTGTGGATATGTCATTATTATAAATTAGGTGATTTATATTTTTTGCAACAGTTGTAATTTCTTCAAGGTGTGAGTATTAATACCTTGAGCTTGGATTGTTGAATACTTGATTTATTTGTTACGTGAATAAACAAATAAAAATCCTTCTTAATTTTCTTTTAATAATTTATTGCATATTGTTTGTTAATAATAATAATAGAAGTGTATTTGTCTACTCGCGGTATCATTATTTAATGATTTAATGATTTATAATATTTATTAAACTTATTAAATTTATTTCTATCATAATATGCGTGTGTATATATATTTTTTACAAAATAAATATCAATATTATTAGTAATGTAACATTTTTTAAAATCAAATAAATAAATAAATAAAATTAATTAAAACAATATTTATTTTGTTTAAAGGTATCTAGATCAAATTGGTGTCAATTTGTTTTTAATACTTTCTGGCATACGTAATTGATAATCTATAAAACAAAACA
The DNA here is from genome assembly GCA_910592215.1 of Entrophospora candida. Classification (NCBI taxonomy): domain Eukaryota; kingdom Fungi; phylum Glomeromycota; class Glomeromycetes; order Entrophosporales; family Entrophosporaceae; genus Entrophospora; species Entrophospora candida. The sequence goes on from CAJVPN010001040.1 coordinate 9,409, forward strand.
ATTAATTAATAATAAAATAATGATAATTTTCCAGAGAATGAACAAATGACCAAATTACCTCCGTTCTGTGTAATATATCTAACCCAAGGTAATGCTTGATATCCGCTTTTTTCAACAATTTTAAGATATCTAACTTGAATTCCTGAAGTTGTAAAATATGGAATTTCAAATTTTACTCCAATTGGAGGTTTTTGAGAAGGATCCTCTATTTATATAAACAAAGTACGTATGTAGATGTTCATTAGAAAAAAAATTTATATCCTTCAATTAAATTATTTAAAAATTTTTTTATAAATTTACCATTTTTAACAGAGGGTAACCCAAAATGTGCTCTCATTAAAAATTCCTTGCCACCTTGAAACTGTTTAATTTTCCATACTAAACATGACTTTTCTGGTGCATATTGAACTGAACCAATTGAACTCTATATTATAAGAACATATAAGCGTATATAGATGTACAATTACTATGTGATTGTTTTCATATTATACATTATAGATTATAGATTATAGATTTTTTTTAAATTTAATAATTACCCTAAATTTTGGTGAGTCAGCATCGTCGGGAACGGGGACAGAAATTTCAACGTTGTTTGCGGTTGAACGACGTTTAAATTGAGCTTTTGCTTTGATCATATACTCAATTCTTGAACCAGTATAATTCTCTATGAGAGCTTCAACCCAAATTAATGGTTTGACCTGTTTATAAATTTATTAAATTTTAGCCACAAAAATAATCAATGATGTTCAAGATCAAAAAAAAAGGGCAAAACCTGTGTATTTAAACGATAACTCATCAATTCAAATTCACCATCAGGTGGTATGAATGAAATGGTACGATCATTTTCAAATCTTGAAAGACGAACACATTGATGAAATTTAACATCTTCCATTTCGATAGCTTTTCCTCTTGATGGAGATCTTCCAGTATTCTCAAACATCACTTTATCATTTAAACCAAGCCTTAATTCTGGCATACCACTCAAATAACATTTCATCTTGACCGCACCAAGGATTTCACTACGCAATACATTTCCATTTGTGTTGACCAACAAATTCACTGACTCAACCACGTCCAAAAATACCTCGTTTTTCCTATATTTTATACCTTCTGACCGCCATGATACTGCATTGGTAACAGCCATTGGTGGTCTAACTTGGATCTCTAATTTATGAGATTCTTGAGTTATATATCTGTATGTATATATATTAATTTTGTTATTATTTATCTAAATATATTTAAATATATATGCGAATGATATAGTTAATTTTAATTACTCTTGTAAGATTTTTGTTTCAGTTGTTTGTGGATAACCAAAATCCATCATCTCATCCAATAATTCATAAATTATTACAAAATTGTCACGAATAGATTCTTCTTCTAATTCCTTAAAATATTCTGTAAAAACCTACATTTTGTTGAAATTTTTATGAATAAAAATATTTTCATCTATGAAATATTTGTTGTGATAATATTGTATTATTATTTACCTCTGTTAACTTGTGAAGAAACAATAGTATTGTGATAGCATTAGAATTTTTTTTTGTTAGTGCTAATACTGTTTAATATAAGATCAATGGTTAAAGTAAAATATATATATATAGGCATTTCTTAAGGAATCAAATAATATAGAGTTTTTTTTTAAAATTACTAAATCAACCCATTCCTTCTTTCCTTTATTGTTAATTTTAATCAACACAATCAAGTATCTCTTAATCATACAATAAATAAAAAAGATACAATATAAATTATTATGGCGTATATACAAGTAATTTATGCCTTCATGTGTAAAACACGGCGTAGGAGCTTGTTGTTCTTCTTCAGCTTCTAAAACAAGAGGCATGAATTTTTCAACAGCTGACATTGGTATATCACCACGATAATTTCTTGAAATTAACACTTTTCCTTTCAAATCCAAAATAAAAATCGCTGATGCCATTTTTAAAAAAATTTTATTATTTGAATTCTAAAGAAAAAAAAATAATATTTATATGTAAATGACGGTAACTAATTGAATAGGGAGCACTGTGTCATCTTTTTCAACCAATCAATCAATATATTTCATACGTCAAGTAATAATAGCGACGTCGTTAGATTTGGTATTGTCACGTGATAACAATAGAACTGGAGATAATAAAATCAACTACTTTGTTCCCCAATTTAAAGAAAACAAAACCATAAACATCCAACGCAAAGGTGTTGATTTCATCAAATTCGAAGGACCTTGATTTCTGGAATGGTGCATTAAAGATTTTATTAGATGAACATGATTATTGTAAAAAAAGAAATTCATTCATCCAAATGTTGTTTATACTAGCAAATTATTAAAATTTTCAGATCTCCTTCAACCCGTGAATTGGTAATTAATTATCATGGTAATTATAATGATTTTTACTGTTGATTTTTTAACACTAATGGTGAACATTTTAAATAATTTATAAATAGCCTTACTTATCACTGATGAATTTCCAAAGTAAAATACGTAACTCGAACGTTTATTTATTATTATAGTAACACCAATACGAAGTAATTATAATCGTAATCATCATCCAAGTTCTTAGACAGGCTGTTAATACTATTACTATGGATGGATATTATAGCAAGCATTTGCACTTTGTATATTTTATATATATTAATATGTTGTCAAATTATACTTTTTATTTTTATTTTTTCTGTTTTTTTTTTTTTTTTAATTTGTAATTTCCTCCTTAATTATCATATTGGACAATAGATTCTTATTGATGTTGTGCATTATTGAATTTCAAAATTTGAATAAATATAATAATTGTTGCTTATTTAAATACAATAATAACACCATTTCAATATCTATATTTTATAAATAGATTTTGTTTTGTTAGAAGAAGAAAAAGTTTAGGATGTCAACCGACCGATTGACCGACCAATCGATCAATGGGACTTTAATGAGAAGATGAAAGAACGAGAGGAAACGGCTCTTTATTATTATTATTATGAATTTTTAAGTGATAAAGCTGATGATTACGATTATGATGCAAATTTGCGATAACTTGTGATTTATTTACGATTAATATCAATATTAATGCCTTTCATCATTGTGCGTATTAATAAAATCCATTATCCGAGAACGATTACGAGAAATAAAACAAATCCCTAAATTAAGAAACATGATGATAATAATAAAAATTTACAAAGTGAACCAATTATATGTACAATCAGAAGAAAAAATTATCGATTGCTATCAATTAGATATATTATTAAACCGGAATGGACCAACAATGTAAGAAAAATAAATAAAATTAAAAATCAACTCATTTTCATTCAACGGTAAAATATTTTATTTGTTCCTTCCCGTTCACGCAAACACTTTTATGTTATTGTTAACCACAATTATATCTGCATTTGCATTTCTATCATCAATATTCATTTAATCAACAATAGAGAATTATCAACAGTTTTAAATCTTCTCTTCTTCGTTTTTTTTCTCTTCTCACATTGACTAACAAACAACTAGGAGCCATTTATTATTTATAGATTTGATTAATAAAAAATCTACCATTTATGAACTTCACCACAAAAGAAATCTTGAAGAGAGATGCAGGGATTTTATTAATAATAATAATATAAGCGTTAAAAACAATTATCATTTATTTTTAAAAAAATTTTAATTATCATAAAGTAAAATAAATTATTACAAAATAAATAATATATATATCGTATAAAAACACGTCCATCGTCATCAATACCAACACCATCACCATTTTCAAAAAAGATTTAAAAAAAAAGTTCTCTAGTTTTAAAAAAGAAAAAAAAGAATAAGAAAAACAAAACTATTTTTTTAAAAAAATAAAGAACTTGTCCCGACTTACCACCTCCATCTCCTTTCTCATCTCATCTTTAAATAAATAAATTCATATATTTATTTAATTTTTATATGGAAAATTTACCTTCACCTTCTTTTATTTTTTTTTCGTTCCAAATTTAAAAAAAAAAAAAAAAAATATGGTAAACCAAAGAAAAACCAGAAATAATTCAAATGATAATTCTACCCGCAGGACGGGTCCCTGGGAACCATATGTTAGTTTTTTCTCATAAATACAATTCTGATAAATATTATTATTCTGACAAAAATCGTTTATAGGAAGATGAAAGGTTGCTATCGATTGTAAAAGAGTTGGGAGTTAAACATTGGAAACTAATTGGTATAAAACACGGTTTGAGAGATGGAAAGCAATGTCGCGAAAGGTATTTTTCATTTGTTTTACATTTTCATGGTTGATAGTTGTGGAAATAGAAACGGGTATTAAAAGGAATTTGTTTTTTTGTTTCCTTCAATTTAATATATTATTTATTAGATGGCATAATCATCTTAATCCCAATTGTAAGTGCTTATAATATCGGAAAGATTCTTTTTTCGGATTTTTTCCTTCCTTTCCAAAAATATATATACATACATACATACATATATATGTGTGTATATAATTCTAATCCTCACAATCTTTGCTTAGTAATATATGGTCCATTGACACCTAAAGAAGACGAATTAATATTGTATTATTATTCAGAAATGGGAACAAAATGGGCCGTAATGGGTCATTTATTAGGTCGGCCGGCCAATCTTATCAAAAATCGTTATTATTCCTCTTTATGTAAAAAACGTACAAAGTCTTTGGTGATATGTGGTGATGATGATAACATTAATAATATTGAAACATCAACGAAACGAGTTAAATTAAATGACGACGACGACGATGATGATGGTAATAATCTTATTACAGGTATATTAAAGCGTGGTATTTATTTTTTTTAATTTATCGAAAAATTTTTTTTTCAATTTAATAAATTTATAAATATTTTTTAAAGAAGATACATCACAAAAACAACAAAAACGGAAAAAACGAAAATTTAAAAAAATTCCCTTGAATCATCATCAATCTACCGCCATCACCACTGTCAGCACCAACACTACCAATAATAGTCATAATTTCATTCTTAGAACACCTAATATTAGTGTTAATTCTAGTCCAACCCTTAATAATAATAATAATAATAATAATAATAATAATAGTAATAATAATAATAATAATAATAATAATAATAATAATAATAATAATAATAATAATTTTTCTTATGAATTTAAATATGTCGGAGATTGTTTGTTAATGCCAAATGATCATCAATTAGTAACTCCGTTATTAACCCCTGTAACTTCTCCAAGACCACCTATCCATTTTCATCGTCTTCATTATCATTCTTCATCAGCATTAGAACAACTTGCCGATCTAGCTATTAAAAATGCAAGGTAAAGAAATTTTAACAAACAAACTAATAATATCTTTCTTCGCATCAAATAAATATCTAACCACAACTTAATATATATAGCGAGGAAGATGGTAATCATGATAAAGATGATGTTGATGCTAATAAAAATAGGGTTAATATAATGTCAATCTCCGCTTTATTAAATTGAATTGAATCGAAAGAAAAAGATTTATGTTAACGCATTAAAATAATTAGTTAATTATGATGATGATAAATAATAATAATATTAATGATAGATAATTTAAAATTTTAATAAACAACTAATTAATATTATATGGGGCATGCCATAAAAGAATTTCATGAGTAATGACAATATGTCCTTCGATAATAGCCACATGATTGTGATCTTTGTTTCTTGTTCCAGACTTTTTAAATTATTCCATATAAGATAGATAGTTATAGTAATTGAGAATTCAATAAGAGTTTGATTTTTTCTCTGGAAGTTTGTTTTCTTCTTCGAAATATAAGTTAATATAATCAACAATTTTTTATCGAAACCTTCACCTTTGAATGTTATAGTTGAGAATTAAATTAGCATACTTATTAGTGGGAAGGATATGCTCTGCTTCTGATGACTTTAAACTATTTATTCACAATTCAAATGCTTCTGGGGCTGAATTTTCAAAATTCCATTATCTTCTATAATAAATCATTATTGATATCTTGTGGTCTGCCCTAATATTTTTATTTTACAAAGCATGAACACTCAGATCAATAATGATTTTACTAGCCTTTTTAATCAAACCAAGTTAATTTGAATTTCATTTTATTACCTTCTTTACCCTCCAAACTAGTTCACTTTTTACAAAAAAATCTAGTTCAATAAGTATATATGTGTAACATTGTTTGATCAAGTCTTTTCTATTCAAAGAATTATTACTTTCATTATTAAAATTTTGTGAGTTACTTTTCCATAAGATTTATATTGCTTAATTGCAAATTTTACTTGTTCACCTGTAAGCCATCCCTACAAGCATACATCAATATAACGAAAGAGTGTCTAGTATATTTCCTAATATGTCCCAATGATTTTGAAACCGCATTTTTCAATCCACTTTAAAAATCATCACAATTATTCTTGCATATCGTTTTGCTTTAAGAAATTCCAAAAAAATCATGTGAGCGCAGTAGTCATGTGACATTGACACGACATCATTTCTTTGAAATAAAACATCTGTGAACAATTATTCATAATTTCTGTATACACGATGCATTCACCTAATGGATTTTTTGACAATTCCAAGTCATGAATTTTCTAAAGAATTTCATTTACTTCTGCCTTAGATCTTTCTCTTCTTGGCCAGCCAATTCGAAATACAATTTATATAACTTTCAAGACTAGCATATACTTCTTCATTTAAAATCTGCTAATTTTTCATCTCATCTGGAACACGTTGTTTTGCAACATATCATCTGAATCTCTTTTCGTTGTAATGTTTTCAGATATCCTACATATGATGTTGCAAGTTTGTTGTACCTTGGTTGTATGCTACATCAGTTACCTCAATTAATGCTGATTTGATATCTTTGTGATCTACCATTTTTGAATAATTAATTTATTGATTAATTGATTATACTATCTATATTTTTATTATATATCATTTACCTGGATCTTTATTAAAGTATAAATTATCTGGTTTAGCATGTTTGATGATTATACTTGCAATTATATACATAACTCTGATGAAATTCGTGGATGGTCACTCTGAAGACCATGAAAATTGGAGGTCAAAAATCACATTCCTTGTAAAGTCTGGTAAGACCACTCACCCTGGTCTTTGCAAAAATCATGCTGGTGGTTATTATGTTATGCAAATCTATGCTTGCCTCTTGCCTTTTCAGAGTTATGTTCTCAAAGAAAATAGATTATAGAACAGTCTCATAAATTGCTTGCTACTGAAATGTGCCCAGAAATCGGGTTGCTATGATGCCATCATTCCAGTCACTTTGTTCTTTTCACACAACAACTTATTATTATATGCAGGCAGTTATGGAGAAATTTAGATTTCTGAGGCTCCAGATAAGTGGGAATGCAAGTTATGTTCTTGAGATTGCAAAGCAGACTTGAGCTTTTTTGGACATATTATTTTTTGATGCTAAAACTACTGAATTTGCAATTCTAAAATTTCTGGTTAAATAAGCAAATTAGTGACTTTGACGATTTACAAAAGTTTTATGGCCTGCTGGCCATATGGAAATTTACACCAATTTCAAGGTACTATATCCGATTTGAATTTCTAAAGCCTTGGACCCTATAATAAGGAAGAAAACAGTCCTTCCTTATATAACCTGCAGATCTTCCTTAATAAAGAAATTTCGAATTATCCCTTAAACCATAGCACAAATTTCATGTAAATGTGACAATTGAAAGTTAAAAATCACTTTTTATCTAGTTCAATGAAAACTTTATATTATTTCGTAATTTTTTTTTTTCAATTATATAATCCATGTGATGTGTAATAGTTATATGTATTTATTTTCTGGAAAAATTAAAAGAAATTTTTACAACTTTTAAAATTTTTTTATAGAGTATAGTGAACCCAATAAAACTTATTCCATTATTGTTCCTCAGGACCACAGATTTAACTTAGAATTTTACTGAGTATTTTTTTTTATAAATAAACTTTTGAACTTTAACAATTTTTGCACACAAAAAATTTCCTTCACATTTCTTATTTTTTTTTTTTAACAAATAAAGAAAATTCATACAATTTACTCTTTATTTAAATAAATATCTTTGTTTTCATGATAGCTTTTAAAGCAATTCCTGTTACTATTGCAACATAATGGGACATTGCATAATTTACACCAAAAATTATATACTGGAGCTTTTTGCTCACTTTTTAAAAACAAGTATCTACATAACATACATGAAAGTCTTTCCATTCTCCACTTTGCAAAATGATTACCTGTAATTAATCTATCTTTAGAAGGTTGAGATTTAGCTGTTACGTGAGGTAATTTTTGGCTCAGAAGAGAGGAATTAGGAATGGTTTGTTAACTGTGTCATGTTGATATCCCTAAATTCATTTTTTCTTTCAAAGCATCTTCTATCAACTCCCATAATAATTGAGATCTAAAGACTTTGTGAGGTAAATCATTGGCTATTAAGTTACTTCATTTATGAATTAAATAAGAATTAATTATAACTGTGTCAAGCAACCAAAAGAATAAAGGGACCCAAGTACATCTTGCAGTTAATTGTGTTGAATAATAACTTTTTAATTGATCTGCCACATCAACTCCATTCATGATTATAATCATCAATTACAGCAGGAATATCCATAAGTTTTTTTGATTGATCACCAAAAACTTCAGTTATGGCTCTTCATTTACATTATTAATTCTTGGGCAACAATGAATTCTAGCAATTTTGGAATTTTTTCCTGTAATTTCATGAATTGTAGTAAGCATTGTTACAGGACCATTATATATCCATAAAAGAGCCAAAACTTCATCAACTTCAACACCAGAAAGCATATTCCAAGTTAAGTTCATCTTCTCCTTTGGTCTTAATATACTGGGAAATTTGGCTGAATTTTTATAAACTGTGCCACATGCACCAATCCCTCCATCTCTTAAGTATTTGAATAAATTAATGGTGAAGTAATTATCCATGTAGATGTTAAAGGATTTATTAATTGGCAATTTTTTTACTAAATGAATAACTTCACTACCAATTTTACTTAATCCTGGAAT
>CAJVPN010001041.1:0-18389 GCA_910592215.1 Entrophospora candida
AGCTTTGATCCGTTAAACCGAGAGTTTTATTAGACATCCGCTATACCGAGGTCCGCTATACCGAGACTTACTGTGTAATCACATTACAAATTTTGGACCCTGAAATTCTTTGTAATACCAATAATGTTCAATTTGTTTGGTATGCAGATTGCGTAAATCTATTTTTAAATGAAAAATGTCACCATATACTTATTAAACAGGTTTGAAATCTAACTTAGATATGGATTTAACACCAAAGTCATGGATGGTTTGTTTTATAGTATTTACTAATTTCTTAGTGGATGGATGATAGATACTTTTTGATTAAAAATTTTTTCAGGTTTTAGGACCATTTCCAACAGGAACACGTGAACAAGATTTTGGTGCAGATCCTCTTGAAGCATATGGTTATTATAGCAACTTTTTTATAATACATGATTAATAAATAAATAGTAATGTATATGTATGTATATTTCAGGCGGTTTTTCTAAAATTGAATATTCAGAAAATGAATCGTATCCATCTGAACTTGCAGATAATGGTAAAATCACTTGGTCAAAGATTAATACATCATCGGATGGATCAGTTGGTCCAATATATATAAAGAATATAAGGTAATATTTAAAAAAAAAATTTAACAATAATCCGTTCATTTATTTCCATTTTACTAAAATGTAAATTACTGCTACTACTATTATTAGATGGAATTTTAATAGAATTCCATTTGGTTGGACGATTAATCAATCTCAACTGTGGGCAAGAGGTTTTTTCACAATCGCCAAAGAAGATGATAATGATGGCTCATCAATTTTTAGCAAAATACCGATTTTAATTCAATGTTATAATATTGGTGACTTCTATATAGACGGAGAAAGGTTGTTTGGTGATTGGTATGAGTACAAAACATCATGGCATGTTATATATCTTAAACCTGGCGAGCATATAATAAATATTCGTATTGTCAATGAAACTCGAATATTTGGTGGACGGTTACCTCCAGATATAAAATTTCAATGTGTTACGAGAAGATTAAATATTTTGTCAGATTTTGGCGTCAAATTATTGGACAATACTATTGTTGTTCCTGATTTAGTTGGCAGTAATTTAACTGGAGAATATATGAGTGTGGCTATATTAAACACTTTGGAACATTCTTGGGCAATAATTAAAAATGTTTCAGTTGTTGATAGCAATGTTAAGGTCAATATATATATACATATTATAGGTATCGTACCTTGTTTTATATAGAAGTATACACTAAGTATTTCTGTATTGTTATATATCTATATATTTGTATGTTTTTAGATGACAGCAATATTGATTTCTAGTGATTTGAATTCATTGGAATCCAATCCAATAATAAACCTTGCTCCATCACAACAGCGTAATCTTAAAATTAGATTGAAAATTGATGAGATCCAAGAAAAAAAAGCAATATCTTTTAGATTAAAATTTATTGTATCATCAAAATCTAGAGGAAAAGTCAATCATTGGGTTAAAGTTAGTGATTTAATAATTATAGAACCCAAGAATTTTCAAGAATTTTATAAATTCACTTTTGAAGACTTTGATGGTTCCATACAATATGGTAAAAAATATCTAGATTATTTATATTCTACATTAATTCAAATAGTTAAATTAGAAATTAATTGAAAATTTCTGTTGATACTAAAGCAATGGCTATGCCACCTATTTTACCAGTTGAAAATGCCAAATGCCCAATTTTGGTGGCATTTCATGGTGCAGGTGTAGAAGCTAATACAAAATTTTGGTTGAATGCTTATCCACAGCAAAAAAATGCTTGGGTATATTTATTAACTAACTAGAATCAAATTAAATTATATGATAAACTTTTTATAACTGATCAAATGCAAATTTGTAGATTGTTCTTCCAACTGGAAGAACTCCATGGGGTTATGATTGGCATGGTCCCAGCAAGAAAAATATTGATTTTGCAATATTTAATTTGAAAGAATTAATGCCAGGAGTACCAAAAGACAAACGTTCATTATATTTACCTGACCTAAATAGATTGTTTATTGCAGGTATAAAATTTATACTTACATATATATATATATATATTGGTAACAATACATTAAAAAATTGAAATAAATCTTTAGGCCATTCAAATGGCGGACAAGGTGCTTGGTTTTATATTTCACATTATCCTGATTCTATTATTGCAGGTAATTTTCTTTTTTATTTTATTTGGAATGATCTAAATTTTTATTTATTTATTTATTTATTTATTATTTTAGGTACACCTGTTGCAGGATATATGAAAATTCAATATTATGTTCCTTATTATTGGAATAGTGATGCTTATATTGACCCAATTCTTAAAGGGGTAATATTTATAATTCATATTCATTCATATTAAGTTATTTCTAACAAATTTTTTTGTATATAAAAGATTTTAGAATCATCAATTACAGAGTTTAATAATGATTTATATGCATCAAACATGGTAATAATAATAATAAATATATATATATATCAATAGATGTTATTGATTTATATCTTTAAGTTAGTTATCAATATTTATTTATTATTATCAATGTTAGGTAGATATTCCAATATTAGCAAGAGTTGGTGGTGATGATGATATTGTTCATCCAATTCATTCTAGAAGGCTAGTGAGACTGGTGAATGAACATTCTAACAATACGAATGCTATTAGGTACGATTGATTATATAATATGATAATTAGCCAATATATTGATTAACTATTTATCAATGATATAACTATTTAATTTAATTTGTCATTATCAAGGCTTTCAGAAATTGCCAATCAAGGTCACTGGTTTGATAATGTAATGTCCGACACGGTTATGCAAAATTTTTTAGATCAACATCTATTAAGTAATACTGAATCTAACAACGATATTGAGAACAACAGTAATAATAGTAATGGTATCATATTTCCAAAAAAATTTACTATAACTTTAATGAATCCAGCAAGTTTTGGCAGTAAATTTGGAATTAAAGTCGATCAATTGATTGTACCTTATCGGTAATTTCTATTCATTTGATTATTTGATTATTTACTATTTTAAAATTTTCTAAACAAGTTTTATTATTTTCAGTTTAGGGAAAATAGAAGTTGAAATAAACCAAGGTGAAGATGAAAAATTTATTTGGAAACTTCAAACTACAAATATTCTTAGATTCAAATTTTTAGAAAACTTCAAATCTAAGGATTTAATTAGAAATTCGTCAATAATCATTATTGATGATGAATGCAAATTTAATATGACAAGTTATGATTTTAATGGATGGTTTATAAGAAATAATAATAATAATAATTGTTGGGAGGTAATAATATAGTTATAATAATAATAAATTATGTTTTGAAAAAATGATCAATTAATTAATTTTATTATCACTATTACTACCACTACCATTATTTATTAGTTTTCAAATGATGAGACTTGGTTAAAATGCGAAAGAAATTGTCAAACTTATGGGCCAATTCATCAAATTCTTGAATCAAATTCATCATTAAAAATAATAATTGGAACTTCTAAAAATAAAAATAATGACACCAAAATGTTTTTAAATATGGCTAAAGAAATATCTAGTAGTTGGTATCTTTATGGAAGAGGCGATTCAGAAATATTATTTGATTATAATATTATAGATGATGATGATCATGATAGTGATGCGTGGGAGGAAAAAATGTCTCTTGAAGGGAATTTAATCTTGTTGGGAGGTGAATTAGAAAATAAGGTTACAAGAAGAATTTTAAAGGAGAGAGAAAGTGAAGGTGATTTCATTATTAATAAAATACATGTATTTATATATTTATTTTCTCATACATTTTAAAAAAAAATTTTTTTTTTAAAAAAGTAAAGTTCAACCGAGATGGGACTTTTAGGATTCAAAATAAAATATTTAAAGAATCTGGAATAGGTAAAAAAGAATTTTTTTTTAATTATAAAAATTTTCAACAAGTATTGATAAATAAATTTATTATTTTCTTGGGGGGTGGATTATAAGGTATATTGTTTTTACATCCGTATCAAAATAATAACCTGGCATTGATTATAGCAGGATTAGATGCAATAGGTTATGATCAAATTTTAAAATTATTTCCTAAAAGAACTGGAGTCCCTGTGCCTGATTGGATTATTATAAGTAAAGATGCAAGATGGAAAGGTGCTGGTGGTGTACTTGGTGCTGGGTATGTACATTTATATTGTATTAATATTGTTATTATTATTCATTCCCGTTACCAATTATAATCGTTATTAATAGATTTTGGAATAATGAATGGAAATTCAATGAATCAATTGGATATTTGGCTTGAGAATATTTTTTCATACAATTAGTTATTTATTACCCATGAGAAAATTTTTTTTCTTGTATCAACATTAACATTTATTATTATTATTAAATATTGTTATGTTTATATATGTTAGTTTATTTATTTAATAGATCGATGTCGTTTTTTTGATCTTGTTATTTTCTTATTTTCTTCTTCGCTCAAATTTGCTTCAGACTGGTTAAATATTTATATTTTGGGAGGAACAATAATAATTAAAATATAAAACAAGTTGATAATTCGAAAAAATCAAAAATAAATCAATCAATCACCTCTACTAAATGTTTCGATGATTTCTTTGAATCTTCAATAGTCTTTAACTCCATGTCCTGGTTTAAATAAACAAGATAACTACCTTTCTGTGAAACAATAGGGAAATAAATAATGTCATATATCAATTCATCATGTAATGTATACACGGCAATTGGATTATCCCCACAAAGAATTAACGGATCATATATTCTAATTTCATGTTCTAAAATTGAAAATAATTATTACAATTAACAATAATTCTTCTATCATAATAATAATAAACTAAACACACATACTTAATTTATCATTCATATAGACAACAGCAAATTGTGGATTTTCTGAATCTACAACGAGTCTCTCAACAGTAAAAGGCTTACTCCAGAACACTTTAGAGAAACATAATTAAAGTTTGTTAAAAAACATGATGAAGTTATTTTATTGCAGATAAGCCCATAAAATGGTCTTAAAAAATGCTTACATGATACCGTTTTAATATTCCAAACTTGTAAATAGTTAGCAGTTATAACAACAAAGTAAGGACTATTATTGACAAAATTAAAGCATTTGATCTTATTTCCAGTGAGAGGTGATATATATTTGGTTATTTTATAGAATTTAAATGGATCGCGTAATGTTATCAAAAGCCCACAAGAAACAGCCAAAATTGATCCATCATTTGAAAAAGCAGCCTTTTCTAGTTTTGTATCTCCACGCTTTTCACTAAAATAAAGTTTCCAAAAAACTAAATAATATTAAAGTTTACAACAATTATTGTTTTAAGAGAATGAAAAGTTATTGAATTATATATAACAAAATTAACTCATTAAAAATCAAAATAACTTTGCTTACAATTAGCGTCTTTGCGATTATCTTTTTGTTCTTGCAACTCCCAAATTTTAAGATAGGAATCTTCACTGGTTGTCACACAATGTATATGACTATTTTTTAAATCGGGACGAAAACTTATTGACAAGATTTTTCCATTGTGTGGTTTATCAATACGAGTATGTAGAGTGTATTTTTGTAAATTTACATCAAATATCCAAAATTTAAGATATTGCTCTGCGGTAGTTTTCTCATCATTCCGAGAATCAATCTAAAGTTAATAATATTTTTGTTAATCCCCCAATTATCACGAAAAAAAAATATACACACACATCAATAAATTACCGTAGCCATCCATGAGCCTTTTGAGGAAAATGCCACCCAGTCTACTTGATACCGCACAATCTCATCATCAAAATTTCTTGAAACATTAATTTGTGTCGTTGCTTCATGCAACATCACATGTCGATCTGTGTATACATTATAAAATTGGATAGTACCATCACATCTATTATTGAAAACTAAATAATTTTTATGTGGTTCTCTTATAAGATTTGTATTTGAATCAAACATTTTTAGAATTTTGTTTGAATCTAAAATGCAATAGTAATAATATAATCGTTAACCATAACAATAAAAAGAGTAAATGATATTATTTTAAACCAAATCAACTAGTTTTATTACACATTTACTAACAATGTCTAATGCCTTGAATAACTTGTACCAATTGTAAATCAATCCCAGAAATAATTTTGATTGAGTTATCAATAAATGTGATTCCATATAAACTTTGATCATAACTTATGGTTATACTTTTGATTTCTGTACCAACACGAGGAACAAAATTTTTGATAAATGTAGTTGTATGCCATTTTACTATCACTCCCTCCTCACCAACAGAAAACAAATATATTCCTAAAGTTTCATTAAAGTATAATATTAATTTCTATTTATTTTAGAAAATTCTAGAAATTATATTATTCTTTTACCATCATATGAAAATTCCAAGTAATTAACTTTGTGAGAATGCCAGTGCAATACACCTATAAAGGGATTTTCAACTAGTGTAGTTGATAATACATTACTGTTGTATAATACAATTATATATATATATTAAATAAAAGATAAATAAATCTATGGTATGATGAATATTAAACTAGTTCACATACTAAAGTGTTATCCTTCCAGTCACATCTCCAATTGCAACAGAATTCTTATAAGGATCTATTGCTAAACAAGATATTTCTTTTGGATGTTTATACCTTGAAAATAATCAAAAGGAAAAAAAGTAGATATGTGTTATAATCTATTACATATGTACATGTGTATGTGTGTGCATGTACAATAAACATTATGAGTTATTATTCATAATAGACTTACTTTTGCAAATGTAAATCTGGGTCATCAATCTTATCTAAACAGACCACTACAAATAATTTATGAAAAGATGCAATAAAGTATTTCTCAGTTGCTCTACCATAACTTTTGGATAAACCAGTGCAAGCATATTTTGAATGAAACAGTATTTTTGAATCTTTTTCTTCACCATTAAACCAAAAATGTAATAATGATGTGTGATAATCTAAATACACAAATAGGTTTGATTAATAAGATTCTTTAGTATTTTTATTACTATATTTTAAATATACCTTTTATGGATGTTACAAAGAAATTATTAGGGCGAGATTGAAAATATACCATGCGATATATGGGAACATCTAATTCATATTCCTTTATTAACTGTTTATTTTCATAATTCCAATGCCTTATAGTTCCATCTAAAGATGCTGAATATATCTATATACATATTATTATGATCAGTATGATCAGATCAAATCAGGATAAATTAGCAAAATATAAAACTATAGTTATATATATTTACTTCATCCTTAGTATTAGGAACTAGCATAATACAAGTTATTTCATCTTTGTGACTATTTGGATCTAATGGATCAGATAAGATTTTAACAACTTCTCCTGTTTTTACATTATAAACCTTTATGAAGCTTGAAACGCAACAGAATATGTATCTGACATATATTATAGCGTTTGTTTGGCCATATGTTTCAGTTAGTATAAACATTTTTATTAAATAATATGAATTACAAATATTACAAATAATAAAAAATAATTCATAATTATAGTAACTTTTTTTACTTCTCGTTGAACTTTAGTTTTGTAATTCACTAATTTTAAATGTATTTATTCTCCTTACTTTAAGTCTTCAGAGAACACAGTCGGATAATTATTTAGAATTCCTCCACCAACACTAACAGCACTTAATTCTCGAGTGGTCAGCATTTTCAAAAAAAAATTTTTTTTTTTTTTATAAGACGATTTGTCACATAATGAATGATATGTCAGTACGCCCATATTTGTTAGTATGTGACACACTAAAAATTTTCAATAAATGGAAGACGCTTCACGACAACGAAAAGAACGTCTTGAAGCTTTAAAAAAAAGAAAATTTATATCGGAAGGGATTGCTGAAACTGAAGATGACACGACTTCAGAAAAGTAATTAATTAAGCATAATTATACATAATTAATTATTAAAGTTGATATACCTGCTTGCTAATTAAATAAATTTGATAGATTAGCACTTAAATTTCGTAATTACACACCAATAAATGAGGAAATAAAATCAAAATCAAAGATTAATATAGCTACATCAGATGAAACTGAAGAAACATTAGAGAAAAAGGCAGAAGAGATCACAAAAGAAGTAAAAGCAGCAGAAGAAGCTAAACGAGAAGAAGAAGTTGTACGTGACAATATATTTTATTATTTATAATTTTTAGATATAGTAATAAATTGAATATTTATTTAGGATTTATTTAATTTGGCACCAAAAAGACCTAATTGGGATCTTAAACGTGATGTTGAGCAGAAATTAACAAAACTTGAGAAAAAAACTCAAGCTAGTATTGCACAACTTATAAGTATATATAAACCAATTATTATAAATTAATATTTTTTAGATTTAAAATATAAGTTCATACTCATCTATATGATATATATATATATATATATATATATCGATATTGATATTGATTAGGAATGAGACTTCAAGGTGAATCACAAGGAGAGAGCAATGCAAATGATCTTCCAGTAAATTTAGTTGATGCAGTGAAAGCACAACAAATAGCAGATTCTGGAAAACATGATTTAGAATGAATGAATAATTGATTGGATTGTATTATTTTGTATGAGAGAGATTAGTGTATATATAGAAAATAGACTATAATTATGATAGTTGGATAGAATAGAATAAAATATATCAAGATACAATTTATTATTAGCTTTGATATTATCATCATTATAATAAAGCAGATCTAAATCAAAATTCATAATTATTCATCCAGGTTTAGATAAATGCGAGTGTTTAAGAATATTTTATTTGAATTTGAGTACGAGTTTCAAAAAAGTATGGCTTTGGCATTTAGGAATATAAAATGTTAATGATTATTAGTAATTTTTGATTAAAGTTTATTTTTTACAAAATTTATATGTATTTATTGTAATTTTTATTTAGCAATTTTATAATCACATTTTTGTTATTAATTCCTTTAAAATTTTTTAAAAAAATAATACTACTAGCCTAAGTACAAGTCCTACATAGATGGCCTACAATAAGGCGTCTAAGGTGTAAGCATCGATGCCGCAAACGACTCCTGTCGTATTCCGTAATATACTAAGTATATTTTACGGGCTCCGTTTACATCTCTATCAATGGTATTGTAAAAAAGACTAGATTAGCCGGTCCATAACATCTGCATGTTTCACTTGACCACCTTGCACCATGGATTTATTGATCAAATGACTTTTAAGTCGGCAGTATGACCAGGTCAACAATAGTCTTGGAGTTTTAGATTAGATTTTCTAATTTGGGCTAGATTTATTAGGGTGCAAATATTTTCTCATTGAAAAGTCCTTTTTTTGAGCATGTATCCATGAATGGAAGGTGTTGAACTTACATATATGCTTGTGCAATTATCAATTACAAGATCACTAACGCCGTAGTACATGGTGCTGTCGAATGTATCAACACATAATACATTTCATTCAAGCGTAGTTACACTGTAAAATCTCGGGATCTCGTTCAGTAACTTCCATTGCTATTACTGGTGCACCCAGATTGCTTTCAATTTCTCATTCCACTTTAATCAACGCCAGTCAATATATACTGGACAGCACCTCTTCAACGCTCTTGATATCGAGAGTCATTCATTATATGATGTTCCACTTGTAAGCCATTGAACCAATAATAGAAAAATCTGGTGACACTAGTAACGGAAGGTTATCTTTATACTATATACGTCGTCAATCAAAACAAGGATTTGAACTGAAAATCTTTAAATCGCTAAAACAATGGCCACCAGAGCCTTTTGGGTCTTGGCACCCCCCGACAAAGTTTTCTTGGAGGAGGGCTTTGTATTCGCTGCTTTTTTGTTCGATATAGTAATAATAATGATTCTTCTTTTTTAAAAATAAACCTTCAGCAGAGAATTATGCAGTAATATAGTGTTTTAGGTGATCGAGGTAAGGATTCGTCCTTTTAATAATAACAATCAACAATAAAACGTAATTCAATTGATTCTAAAATTAGTTAGGCTTTTAGTTATTTATAAAAAAAAAAAAAAAAAATAAAAACTATCATCATATTTGCGTATATTATTAATATTAAATATTCAGTATGCGGAATTGCCGGTTCTAACCAAATTAGGGAAAATCGGCTGATTTTTGAAAATAATTACCAAATTTGTTAGCACCTGACAATTCGCATACTAAATTTTTTATACACTGGCGTAATTCGTACTACCTTATTTAAATTTTATATTCTAATTTTGAATTCAAGTGCCCAACCCAAAAATTTACCGTTCTATTTTCTTTTTCCTTTTTAATAATTAGCCAAGGTTTAATTTTTGCACTGTCCTGACAATAATAAGTTGAATAATCGAGAAAAAATTGCGTTAATCATAAATCCAAAAGAGCAATAGCAATAAAAATGTCTCATAGTTCACACGAGATTACTCATCATAGATCTACAAATAGAGAACAGAATCCAAGAAGTAATAATGCTGCAAATGAAATAAATCAATTGGTTGATTTAATCGATTCAGAGCTTGCGATTTCACCCAATAATTTCACTGCATCACCAAATAACAATTCTCATCAATACCGATCTAACTATCCAGCTAATGCACATATAAGTTATCCATATCCTTCATGTCCTACTTCAAGTACTGTACCATATAATCCACAAATTCCAAGTGCATATCACAATTATGGACCAAATAGTACAACTAATTATAATAATAGTAAGTTAAAGTTCTTTTTAACGATAATTATTCATTTAACTTCGGAAATCTAATTTTGTAAAAAAAAAAAAATGATTAATTCTTAAAAATTATTTAGACTATCCACCATATCCAAATCAACATTCAATTTATCAACCAACTGTTCAACCAACTTTTGATCAGACTTCTAATCATAGTCATCCACAAATAAATTATCAACAAAATTATCAACAAAATTATCAACAAACAGACCATCATCAGAATTATTATAATTATAAAATGCCTTCTTATCAACAGCCTTATCAACAACCTTATCAACAGTCTCCTTATCAACAGCCTTCTTATCAACAACCATATCAACAACCGTATCAACAACCGTATCAACAACCATATCAACAACCATCTCAACAACACCCTAATCAGCAAAATCTTGCTACACATCCAGAATATCCAGAATATCCTTCAAATATGTCCCGTCCAGCATCTTATGATTATAATTATTACGAAAATTCTGATTTACCTGTAAATACTGGAATAAACATGCCAACGTCTGTTACTAGTGGTCAACTCAACGGTGGTCATAAGAATAACCAACAATTGCCGGCAGCACCAGTGTCAAAACAATATACTCCACATTATTCCATTCATTTGAAGGTTAAATTTTATTTATAAATATTTTCTTTCTTTCTTTATTATTTTTAAAAAAAAGGCTTCAACTTCAAATTATTAACGACCTTATTTATTAATGTTCTCGCAGAATACCTATCCTAATAGTGGTAGAGTCACTTCATCAGGTTCCTCAAGAATTGCTAATAAATCTTACATGAGCTTTTTGAAAGGTTCAATGAATCCTGCGCTTTTATCAAATATAGCTATAGCATTACGTTTTACAATTAAATTGGGCACTCATGCTAAAGGTGCTTTAGAATATCCTGACAGTTTTACCGGCGCTGATGCAGTGGTAATGTTCAATTTAAAAATTTATTAAGCTATATATATATATATACATAATTGATTCATTTAATAACAAATAAATTGTTTATTATTTTAGAGCACTGTGCATTCCTTCCTTCCTCCTAAGACTCCACGACATTTTGCAATTTACATGGCATGTTCATTAGTAGCGCAAAGTTTTTTCCATTCAGTAAACTGGAATCCTATTACAGTGGTTAGAGACACAGACAAAGAAGTCTATGCATTTCTTAATAATGAGTCATTGGCACTTAATTGGGAAACAGACGAAGATTTTCCAAAAGGAGTTTTCCCTCTTGTTACAAAATGCTATAGTCCTACTTGTGGATTAAAGGGTAAAGGCTGTTATTCAAGAATATGCAATAATTATGTTCCTGGAGAGGTATTATCAATTATAATATAATTTACAAACCATTAAACGTATTATTAAGTCTTGACTTTTAATGTTTTTACTTAGAATGAAATAGCTCCCCCTGTTATTGAAAAAACTAGCATCCCATCTCCTTCAGAAATTATGGATACTTCGGTAAGTATGGAAAAAATAAATTTAAAATATTTTATTATTGTTCCATTTTTTTAATGAATGAAATCTTAACAGGCGCAACAACAAAAACAACTTACATGGATTGAGTCAGTTCCAAAAGAAGTATCTGATAGTGTTTCTAAAGATGAAAAAAAACGACAAGAAATTATTTACGAGACAATTTATACTGAAGAAGATTATGTTAAAGATTTAGATCTATTAGAAACTGTAAGTGGTACATATATATTAACATATATGTGTTATATACATATTTATTTATTTATTTACCAATTTCTTAAGAGATATTTGTTTATTATCATAAATAGCTTTTTATTAAAGGTCTTCGTGAAGCCAAGCCACCTATTATATCAAGTTCGGAACTTGAATTATTTATTCAGAAGATTTTTTTTAATGTTACCAATATTCGTGATTTTAATAAAGTGATGTGTGAACGTCTAAAGAGTAGACAAAAAGAAAGTCAAATAGTAGAAAAAATCGGTGACATATTTTTGGAATCTGCACAGCAATTTGGAGATTCTTATGTAAATTATAATGGAAATTTCCCCATTGCAGATGCTCTTGTCAAAACAAGGAAACAACGGAGTCCAGAATTTAAACAATTTTTAGAGGTAATGAATGATTCTAGTTATAGTTTTTTAAAAAAAAGAAAATAAATGAGCAAACAAATTTTTCTGACAATTTTAAAATATTACCATTTAAATTAAAAGTTAGAAGGGGGTCTTTTAATATATATATATATATATATATATATCACATTTCTAATCTTTTATATTTATTGCGTACAATAGCATTGTTCACGCAATCCCGAAGCAAGAAAGTTGGATTTTAGGCATTTTTTACAACGTCCTACTACACGTTTGCAAAGATATACTTTATTACTTGAACAAGTTATAAAGTATACTTCAGACGATAATCCAGATAAAGAAGTTCTTAAAAAATCTTTAGATTTCATCAAAAATCTTTGCAGAGAAAGTGACAACAGAGTTCATCTTGCTGAAGCTAAACTAAAGCTTATCGATATTAATCAGAAATTAAGAAGAAAGAATAACGAGAATTGTGTATGAGAAATTCCTTTTTTTTTTTTTAAAAAAAAAAAGCATTATAAATAAATTCAGATAATCCAATTAATTTTATATATACATCTTGTTTTTTTATAGAATGAACTTGATTTATTAAATAGCGAAAGACAATTATTACATAAAGGATACTTACAAAAGAAATCTAATACTATTGAATTAAAGGAGCTTCATGTGTTTCTTTTCGATAATTATTTGGTTATAACTAAACCAAAAAAAGGCAACGGCGATACTATTGAAAAGTATATTGTAAAATATAATGTAAGCTATAAAAATTTTTATTTTTATTTAAAAACTTTTGAAAATTTATTGTATTAAATATTCCTTTTTTTTTTAAAAAAAAAAAAAAAGCCAATACCTTTAAATTTGTTAGTTTTTGATTTACCTTCAGAAGTTAGTGGTACAACAAAAACAGGGACGCTTCAATATCTTGGAGTTTTTGAAGGAAAAGGTAGAAGGAAAAGCAATGATATATCAAGAAACCAAGTTGGCCGTGCAAGTGGAGCGAATTCTGAGCTTCCTGAAAATCCACACACAAACAAATCATATCCCTTTACAATCATTCATGTTGGTAGAAATGGAGGAAGTTATCAATTAGTTACAGATTCGGCATATTCACGAAAGACTTGGAAAGATAAAATCATAGAAGCACAAAGTATTTTAAAGCAAACTTCACAACAAATATTCCAAATGGTACCTATAAATGATTCGACTTTCACAAATATTCTAGCTGGAACTCAAGAAAGTTCATTATCAGACACATTATCTAGAGGAAAAGTTACTTGCTCTGCGCCTTTTGGTAAAGCTCATTAAATATAACTGACTAGCCGTTTATATATAATAAAAATGGTTTATTTATTTGATTTTGTATTATTTACAGTTACCCCTGAGAAACTTCAAATGATTGCAGTTGGTACAGAGGAAGGATTATGGATAGGATTAAAAGGAAATTCTAAATCTTTTAGAAAGGTTGCACAAACTGGTACTATAAAACAAATTTCAGTTATACATGATTATGGACTGATAGTTTTATTAATAGGTTAGTTAGTATGATTATCTTTTTTAGATATTATTTATTAAGTGATTCAATGGTAGTATTTTTAACATTATTATAAATTGTATTCCATTTCTTTTTTTATTTTAAAGAGAAAGTGTTGTGGGCTTATTCATTAGAAGCTTTGCTGCCATCATTTAAAACTAATATTCCAAACAGCTCTGCAAATTCTAAACAACGTCTTAGCCATAGTAGTAGTGTTCAATATTTTAGTGTTGGTACCATAAAAGATAAGACATTAGTTGTGTCAATGAAAAGGAAAGGGTTAGATAGTTATTTTAATGCGTGGGAAGTGGTGCATTCTCTAAATGCAAATAATGAGAAAGGACGTGCTACATCACGAAGGGGTTTTGGTTTTATCCAAAAAAATGATTGGTTTAAAGATTATAAAGTAAGTATCTAGCTGAAATAATTCATTATCAAAATAATTTAAGGTAGTCTTATGGATTAGTATCTTAAAGAAAAAACTTTTAAAAAATTTTACAAATATAGGAATTCTATGTTTCATCAGATTCTTACAATGTATGTTTTTTGAGAACAAAATTATGTATTATATGTGCACGTGGATTTGAAATTGTTGATTTAGCAGCATTGCACAATATCAACACTATACCAAAATTTAATCAAACACAAACAGCATCTATTGGAAAACAATGTGAAGGATCCAAACCTTTAGGTATTTTTAGAATCAATGCTGATGAGTTTTTATTATGTTATGAAGGTAATATATACATTTCTTAAAAATGATTATATTTTTGATTTATGTATAATATTTTACAATGAAAATCTTTAATAAAATTTTTTTTTTGGAATTATAGCATTATTTTTTTATGTTAATAAATATGGTGAATTATCGCGAGATAGAGTTGTTAATTGGGAGGGTAAACCAGAATCAGTTGGTAAGTGAACGACTAGTTAAATTATTGATTTTTAATAATTAATAATAGTAATATTTATAATCATAAAAATTAGCAATGCATTATCCCTATATCATTGGATTCAACTCGTTATTCATTGAGATTTGGGATATCGAACTAGTAAGTATACGAAATAATTGATTAATTTTGATGTTTTTATCTTTAAAATAACTGACTTTTTATTGCACTTTAATATATACTCTATATTTAAAATAGAGTAAAATGGTTCAAGTTATTCCAGGAAAAAATATGAGATGTTTAAACGACAATTTTTCTGGTAGAGATGCAATTCATGCTGTTATGCAAAGCCCTGGAAACGATGTACAATTTATTTTTGAACTGGTATATTCACAACCTACAAAAAAATAAATATTTTTTAATTGGAAAAATTCTTTATATTTAATACTTTAATTTTAATCTGTATATTTGTTTATATTTATATTATATATATATGAATATGAAGGTAATCAATTAATTTTTGTTTGTTTTTTTATTTATTTTTTATGACAAAATAGAATATTTATGAAATTAGATCTTTAGTTACTAATTATTAATTTATTGGACTTTTTTTATTTTATATAATATTTTCATTGTTTATAATTAATATATATTTTTTAGCATATTTTTAAATTTATTTATAATTTAATTTTTATTCATCAATAAACAAATATTTAATTATTTTTTTCCTTCATTTGCATTACCTATTATGTAAGAAAACACATTTTATCTCAACTAATATTTATGTATGTTATGTAAAGATAATAATAATTGGATAAGGCATTTTTTCTACAAAAAGATAACAATAATAATAATATATATGATATATATATATGTATATGTATTCAGTTTCTACTGTTATTATTTATAATGTTTTTTATTTATTATATAGTGGATTTTCAAATTATTTTCAAGAAGCAATTAAAAATAAAAACCATAATTTTATTTTAAATAAATTTTTTTAACGATGCATGATTACAATACCATCAAACTAAAGTAAAATAAATAAAAATATTCGATTAATTGGTTAAGATATATACAAAATATAAGTGAAATTATAAATTATACATACTCTTTGTTTAAACCATTTAATAGACTCGTCTTTGTTTACTTTATGTGAAGATCCAACTTTTGTTTGTGCTCTTCTTCTTTTTGAAACTCTATTACCAGGTCTGCCCATTACCACATAAAAATCCATTCCATAAATACCAATTGAAGGATCATATTTGATACCCAAATCAATATGTTCTTGAATGCCAAAACCAAAATTTCCAGTTTGTGAAAAATTACTTTTTTTCAATTCATATTCCTTAACTTTTAATCCTCTTTCCAAAATTTCTTCGGCTTTTGGACCTCTAACTGTCACATGAACGGCAATTTTTTCATTACGTCTAATTCCAAAAGATCTAACAGTATATCTTGCTTTAGAATAGACCGGCGATTGTCCAGTAAGTTGTTCAAGCACTTTTGAAGCACGTGTTAATCTATCTCCAGATTCGCCAACACAGATGTTTAAAACTAATTTTTCAATTCGAAGTTCCTTCATAGGATTTGTTGTAGTAGTAGAAGTTTTGGTGGTTTCATTGGTGGCAGGCTTTTTCTAAAAAATAAATAATATAAATATCATAAAACAATTTAAGTTATTAATTCTTCCAGAAATTATTAATACATACCACCATGTTTGATATTTATTTATTAAATTAATTGATTAGTCTGTTTCAAAAAATTAACTCGCTATTTAAAAAAAATTTTTTAAAAAAAAATTTTATTAGAAATTGAATGATAAGATTAACCAATAAGATATCAATCATCTTTTGTCACGTGAAAATTTAAAAAAAATCAATGGCGCCCTTTTTTTGTCATTATGTTGACATACAATAGCGTTTTCTTATTGAAATGTTTTTGAATAAAAAAAGTATGTATAGAGCAGGAGATCTAACGGTCAATGATTAGCACATAACTTTAAAAGCTTATAACCCCTCATTTAAAAGAAAAAAAAAGTAAACCGATAGAATTAAAGCTAAACTCCATTTTTATCAATTTGTTTGTTTCATGTTATTGGTTATAAGGCTTCAAAGTTAGGATCATTTTTATATGCAACAAGATTTATAATTAAAGTGGGACGTTTTGTCATTCTACAATTAAAAAACGATAGAGTATTAATCAATTTTCTTATAATGATGTCGATCCTTTTCGTTTATCGCGAATTCCGAATGTTTTCTTATCTTCGATACGCGCCTAAAAGCAAACAGCCGTTTGTATTTTTTTCTTTTTTCTTTTTTCTTTGTTCTTTGTTGTTGTTGTTGTTATATTATTCACTTTATGTATGATATACGACACACAGCCCATTCATGATCAACAATCAATTTCTCTGTGATTGCGAAGAATAACCAAAATTCTAAAATAACTGGTTTACTATAAATTTTTTATAAATTCCTTAACTGCATACAATTTGGAAAAAATCAAAATTCTCTAAGAATTAACTGAACAAATCAAAATGAAATTCAATATTTCTCTTCTCTTTTGGGCTATCTTTGCTTAGCAAGTCCAATTGATAACAATTATTTGGAAAAGCGAGTTATTTCACTTATTATTATGTTACTATTGCAATAAAATTCGATATCATTGTTTTTGAAAAATACTAATTTCATAATTTACTATTATTAAGGCCAATATCATTGTTTTTGAAAACATACTAACTATTGATTGGTTTTTGTTTTATTTAAATAATAAGTAAGGGTGTAAGTATTTTCATCATTACTATCATTACAGTCAATGTCATTATTTTTGAAAACATATTAACTGTCAATTTTTATTTTATTTTAAATAGCAATAAGGCTGTATTTGCTCTTTAGCTCTTATGGCTTAATTTATTACTTTGATTTTTGGTTGTAATATTATAAATTGTACTCTTATTTATTTTTTATTATTGGTTATTATAATTTTTACATTGCATAAGATTATTTTCTCTACAATTCATTTTGTTAATATGTCACGTTATCATGGCTTCAAAATTGGTGCTTATATTACTTCAAATATCATTGCTAACTAAACCAGGACCCAAGGCATCCTTTAGTGTTCCATGTCGCAATCCAAAAAAGGAAACCAAAGTGGTCGCAAAGGTGGTTGCAACCAGGTGTCGCAAACCA
>CAJVPN010001042.1:0-18387 GCA_910592215.1 Entrophospora candida
TCTTGATGGATGTATGTGTGTATATATATATAATTAATGAAATAAAGAAAAGTGGTTGAATATAAATGATTCATGTAAAATGAAAAAAAATAACAATATAATACTTAATGTATGGGACCTCACATCTATACAATCCAACAATTGCGAACAACCATCTAATAAAAATTAATAAATAAATAAAAAAAAAAGAATTAGTAATAAATATAATAAACATGTAATTTATCAATCTTATGTCACTGATTAAATTTGGGAGAGTGTATTGGTGATAACAATTATTTTTGTTTTGTATGGATCAGAATGAATGGGGATCAATGAATTGATTTTGGTATTAGTGAATAATTTTGGTTAAAGAAAGATAAAAGTTTTAAATAAAATATTTCTATTTTATTTATTTAGTTTTATTTAGTCGAAACTAATTAACTTGTAAGAAAGTTTTTCTTTTACATTAGGTTGAAATCAAATTCATTATATACATGTTCTTTACATATTAGCCCAAATTGCGTGAATCTGCTCAGTTTGGGTGATTCTGCCCATTCCAGGAGAATTGTCATTAATCTCTACTAAATAAAGTTAAATAAATATGAATGTGCTACAGATTGATTAATAATAATTAAACATGCAAAATGCAGTGTTGTGCAATTGGAACATTGTAATGCTATTGGAATGTTCCAATGTGGCTCCAATATGGGTTCTTCAGTTAATATTGACCAATAAAATTTGTGTGTGAGACACTCTAATTGAACTTCATTGGTTGACTTCATTGGAACCACATTTAGAATGTTCCAATTCCAATTAGAATTTGTTGGAATGTTCCAATGAAAATTTATTGGAACCATAAATTGGGGTGTTAGATATTAGTATAGCCACAAACATAGGGGAATCAAATAATAAAATCAAATAGTAAAGATTTTTGTTGATCATTTTTATAATAATTAACAAATGCAAAATTACTATTTATCAATTAAGAAAAATCACCTTTACAGATGGGGTTTTCCAATTCTGAAAAGTGTTTTGTATTCCTAAAATATGTGTTTACAATGTAACAATGCTATTTTTTCGCAAATACTTGTAACATTGCCCTATAAAAAATTGGCATGGAAATGTATGGGAAAATGTATGGAAAACTGTACATTTTTGTATGGAAAAGTACAGAAAAATCCCTTGAAAATGTATGGAAAATGCAAGGAAACTGCGCCTTCCATACAAATTCCATGCATTTTCCCATAAATTTCCATGCCAAATTTTTTATAGGGTTGATGTGCTTGCATATTACTACAGTCAACCCTCTAAATACATGCTTTCATTCATTCCCAAGCTCGGGAATTAGAGATAAGTGCACACCCCTTCCCCCTCCCCCCTGCACTGCACAGCCTTTTTTCATTCCCATTTATATAAAACTCCCTCTCTAAGTGCACCCCCGTGACTTTCACATGATCGTTTCCCAATAAAATTGTGCAATGTTATTAAATTAAAATACTTTTTCTTTAAAGAATTGATTTTTTAAGAGATGATAAAGAATTAAATTTTATACTTAGTAAATAATAATAAAGAATATAAAGAATTAAATTTATTATTAGTAAAAGGTAAAGAATTAAATTTATTAGTATGACAGAATTATTTTGTAAGAGGTGGATAAAGAATTGTTCATTTTTATTAAGTGACAGGGAAATAAAGAACCTGGTGATTATAAATTCATGACTCATCATTCTAGTTATGTTATAATAAAAAAGTTTTTCAATACCTTTTGGATTATATGAGGGGAACCAAGTAATAATAATAATGGTACTATAGTAATCGAAAATTTTAAGGAAAATGCCCAATTTTAAATGATGATTCAACTTAACATGTTCTGTATTGATGTAAAACCTCTTCACATAGTACACTATTAGTGTGCCTTATTATAAATATAATGTTTATTTGTATTAATCAGTCTCAGGGCAAATAAAAACTGGTAAAATAATTAATCCTCTTACAAACTTTCATGCTGTTGACTTTACACAATCCTCTAAAAATAGATGCACACCTCAAGTAAAAAGAATAAATTCCACTACAACGCAAATGCCTTCAAGATACAATAAAAAACATGTCATTATTCGTGAATGCATAATTAACAAGTGGAATCTATGTTGTTTTGAAGTAACTTAATTGTTGATATGCGAATGAATCACGAAAATTGCCAATTGTCAACCTTTACACAAAAATTGTATTGTATTATCCTTTTTGTGCCATAGGATGGATGATATAAAAATTAACGTTTGATTTTTATTATAATTCCTTAAATATATACTTTTTACCTTGCAATTCATGGGTAAGGGTGTCAACATCAAAATCACGATTTTGAGAAAATTGAAAAAAGATCTGCACCTCTAATATTTATTTTTTAAACCTTTAATGGAAAATATCTCAAAATTTTATCAAGTCAGCATGGTTACTAAATCAATTTTCGTGATGAATTGCATATATAAATGTTGTCAACTCAAAAACCATGATCTTTGTAGTTTCTATTGTCAATCTCTTGTTTACTATTTTTTAAAAAAACTCTAACAGAAAATTTCTCAAAATTTTATTAAGTGGGAATAGTTTCTAAGCTAAAATTATTTCTTGTGACAAGTTACGTATATATGTGGTATCAACTCAAAATTATGTTTTTTGACGTTGACCCCATTTCTATTGCCATGCCCCAAATTCCCAAAAGAAATTAACCTCCCAAACTGAATTTAAAAAAAATAATTATACAATTAAAAAAAAAAAAATAATATATAAAATTACATCATTATTGGTCTTCTTTTTCAAGCTTAGATAATAATTTATTGATATCATGATCAACATTATTCTTTGGTTTTGCTTCAGATAACCTTCTTGCAGTTCGTAAACTTAAAGCTTCATTTCTAAATAATGGACTTTGGAAACTTTCCCCATTACTACTGTGTGAATCATTTTTTGCAGCAGCATTAATAGCAGCAATTACATCAGAACTTGGAGAGGTGGTAGTTGTAAAGTTTGTAGGAGTTACATTACCTAATTCAGTAATTGAGTTCAATTGAGTATCAATTTTTGGTAGTGTGCTGCCAATATGTGAACTTTTAGTACTGCTGGAACATGAAGGTGCATATATACTAGAGGCTGCAATAGATGATGCTTTAAGTCTATCATTATCGGCTTGCAAATATGATGAATCTGATCCATCATTATTTGATGATGATATATTATCATTGCTGTTATTATCATCATTGTCATCATAATTGTAATTGTCAATGTTATCATTGTTATTTTCTTCGTAGTTTAAAGTAGATGATGGGTAAGGAAATATTGGAGATTGTGAACGTGGCTGATAAGGATTGCCAAGATAATCATCAACCCTATATTTTCCTTTAGAAGCATCGTTTGGATCATCTATAGTGAGTTTATTACTATCAGAACTATTTTTATTTTTTAATGTAGATGGTAGTGTTAAGGGTGGTGGTTGATAAGGATTGTCACGATAGTCATCAACACTAAATTGTCTTCTAAGAGGATTTCGATGAACATCATTTGAATCAACAATAGCAAGTTTACTATCAGAACTATTTTTTTTTTTTAATATAGATGGTGGTAATAAATGTGGTGGCGGGATTGGTAATGATGATGTTGAATTGTCTGATGTGTTTTTGTTTGATGTTAAAGAGTTGGGTAATTGATTAAATGGTAGATTACCGGTTAATGGTGGCGAATGAGATTGATTTGATTCATAAGGTGCTGTGAAATATGAATTGCGCCTTTTTTGTCTCCTTTTACACACATAAATGATTAAACCAATAATCAACAAAACTAATATAAATGCTGATCCAGCAATTATTCCTATAATATATGGTGGTAATGATTGTAGTGATGACAAGAATGATGATAAACCATCTTGTCCAGAATCATCAGAATTTGTTGAGATAGAAGGACTTGAAGGACTTGGATCTGATAATAATGATGACGATGTAGCAGAAGTATCTGTAGAAGTTTGTGATGGTGCTGGTGACATAGAAGTTGATGATTGTATTGGAATCTTAGGTGTATATGTTTCCAACCATGTATAAGTTGTAGAATCAAGTATAAATATATTTGATGATGATACTGTTTTAAAATCATCAGCTGACTAATATAAAATAAACATTTTATTTTTAAAATTATATAGATATATGATAGATATATAAATAGATATGAAAATAGATATAGTAATATTTTTACTCACCATAAATCCTATGTAATAATTTGTTTAAAAAAAATTAATAAATAATTAAACTAATAAATTTATTTTCTGACAATTATTATAATTATTTACCATATGTAATTATAATATTAGTTCCAACCATTGTCATTGTATGATCAAACAATCCTGGTGGTTTAGCTATTCCCACAGGTTGGATAGTTTTCCATGTCAGTGTAGTTGTATCAAGTTCTAACACATCATTATAAATAGCTGATGCATCAATATTACGACCACCATAAATAATAATTTTCATGTCTGTTGCTAATGATAAACAGGAAGAAAGATATAGTGTGTTGATAGACATGCATGTAAATAATCAATTAATTTTGCTGAAAAGATATTTAATATTTGAAAACTTACTTCCAACAGCTCGATGACCTCTTCTTTGTTGGGGAGTAACACCTAAAGTGGCCTAAACATTTAAATAAAATCATGTAAATAAGCTATTTAAATTTAGTAATTAAATATAATAGTTATAATTATGATTACAATGTAATGAATGTAATGTAAAAACATTTAACCTTTGAGGTCCAAGTATCTAGATTAGTGTCATAAATAGTAATTAGATTCATGTCTGATAGGGGAGGGGAACCTGTACCAGCCACCACATTACTAATACCACCAATAACATAAATGAGATTATCACTTAGTAAAGTTGAAGTATGATGAGAAATTCCTTTTGGTAAAACACTTATTGGTGACATTTTAAATATGTTTGTTAATGAATCATACACACATAATGTATTTAATACATCACTGACATCATCATTTAAAACAACAGGTGAGGATCCACCTAATATAAAAACTTTTGAATCATATTTGGTGACTGAGGTGTGTAGCACACGATTAGTACATTCTGTTGCAACTGCTTTAGA
The DNA here is from genome assembly GCA_910592215.1 of Entrophospora candida. Taxonomy (NCBI): domain Eukaryota; kingdom Fungi; phylum Glomeromycota; class Glomeromycetes; order Entrophosporales; family Entrophosporaceae; genus Entrophospora; species Entrophospora candida. The sequence continues at coordinate 5,113 of CAJVPN010001042.1, forward strand.
AGCTAATGACTTGCTTGTTGTATCAAAAATATATAATGAATCTGGGAGTGCCTTCCCATTTGACATTCCACCAAATATTATTAATGAATTGTTATTTTGACCTCCAATTGACATACTGTGAAATGCAACAGGACTATCTGCTGTTAATGGATTCCATACTGGATTTTTTGGATCAAAGTTTACTGATACATCCAAATACAATATCTCAGTTGTGTCAATGCCAGGACTAAACTCATCAATATTATCAAGATCATCCGCAGTTAAGAATCTACCTCCATAAACATATAAACTTTTTTTTGAAAGAAAAATAATTAGATGAAAATTATTTTTGAAATAATTTTTGAAATGTATATATTTAACTTACTATTTTTCACCCACTAATGTGCCTGTATGACCCCTATTATTATTATTATTATTATTATTATTATAATATTATTATTATTGTTGTTGTTATTGTTGTTGTTATTATAAATAAAATATTATCTAGTTCACTTACCATCTTTTTGCAGCTGGATCACAATTGACCAATAAAGAACCATTTAACAAAATTATTGATAAAATAACAATAAAATATCTTATCAATAATGATTTATTAAATAGATTATAATCAATTTTAAAAACCATACTAATATTAATATTCATTATCATTATTATATTATTACGATATTAATATGATTAGTTTCTTTAAAAAACTATATTTACAAAAAATACATATTATAAATATATTTAAATTTTTAAATATTAAAGAGTCCAATTAGTTTTTTAAAAAAATTTATTCTCTTAATGCTACTGATTTAAATTACATGTATATTTTTTATTATTATTATTTTTTTTTTGATGAATCACATGTAATAAAATTTAAAAAAAATAGTCATACAAATATTATTAATATGGAGATAATTGTTTTTTGTTTAAATCGAATCGAAGATAAACTTATTTTATTATTATTTTTATTGACAAAACAAATATGGGATCTTCAATAGAGCCTAAAATAATTATATATATTAATTTGTGATTTTTATATAAGATCGGCAGGACATTTAAACAAATATTCATATTATAAGAGTTTTAGTTAATGTAGTGGGTAGAATTACTAACATTGAAAGCCAGGAAATGAACTAGTTATTTCCTGTGTGTCACAGAGGAATATAACAAATGGTTTTCCTGTTACTATTACCATGGAAAACCCTTGTTATACCCGGAGTAACTAATACATATTAATATAAATAAATTGAAAATACCCAATTATTAATTAGCCCAACCACTTGAATTAACCTTTTATTTGAAAGCTTCTTTTTGACCAGAGAAGCCGACAAAGCTAGACGATATAGAGCTAAATAAAAATGATGTTTCAAAACCCCAAATGAAACTTTAAGTCTTATTTTTCGATGTTATAAAAGAAACTCAATAAAGGCAAAGCATTTTAAAAAGAAAGGAGAAAAGCACTTTTACTCCTGTTTCTCATATTCCTTGTAATTCGAATAAAATTTATTAGTTTTATTAATTCGTACATGTAAATAATAATAATAATAATAATAATAATAATAATAACGCCTGTTCCCTCAGTATTTAATCAGCGAGGAGCATCAGCATTTTTTTCTAATTCTTTCATTAAACTATCAGCAATGAAAAACGCCAATAGAGCATTGTAAGTCCAATTATAGAAAATCGATCGACACAAAATATTTTGTCAAAAAACCTTATTTTTCTTTTTTTATATATAGTTTTTTTTTTGTTTTTGACATTTCTGTATAACAAACAATTCCACAAACACAATCGATTTTTTTTCCTTCAATTAGTAAATTTTACGTTTCAAATTTTTTTGATCTTGTATATTAGCATTAGCGTTAGTATTGAAAACGTCTGGTTTTTTTTTTTAAATTTTTTTTTAATTTTTAATTGCGTTGTGATATTATACTCTCTATGATCATGATATGACGGGGAGGGAGGAAAGAAATAACATGGCGTGTTGATGGAGATGTTGAAAATCAAACTTTGTTAAACTTCATTTTTTTGTGTAAAAATTGACTTACAGATCAATTTATTTTCTTTCCAGATCGTAAAACCTTTCTGCTTTCAATGACACCTGATAACCTTCCGTTTTTTCTTTTGCTAGTCTTTTAACTTGTGCTTGATTTCTCGGCTATCTTCTTCCATGTTGAAACCAACATGAATTTAATAATGATAATTATTATTGGCAAGAATAAGAAAGGACGGTATATCCTTTTTTTTTGTCATAAGACAAAGAACTATTACCTTTTTGACCAAATTGTTTTTTTCGATCGGCAAATAATAAGCCATTACTTTTTTGGTTAACATAACTATTAATTAATGATCTTAGCAAACAAAACCATTACTTTTTTGATATGGCTTACATCAACCGATCCATTCCTTTCTAAAATTTGTTGGTATTGTATTTTATAAATTATCATTCTTTGCATTATTATTCATTGTTATTAATTATTTTCTATGTAGGTTAGCCAAATTGATTTCAACCCTCCAATGAAATTGCGGCGCGTGTGAATTCTGAATTACTGGTTATCATTGTGAAAATGACAAGTTTCTAAATATGAAATGGACTAATGTATATGTGTGTATGTAAAAAAAAACCTTCTTAATCTTCTTTTTATTGTTGTGAAATTGAAAACCATAACTATAATTAAAATTTTGGATGGATATAAAATTCTGATTAGCTAATTATGTTGAATGGCGAATTCATTTTCACGCCAAAGAAAGTAAAATACAAAAAAAGAATCATTGTTTACTTCAATATCTCTTATAAATAATGTAGTAACTGATGATAGGTTCATCACATACAAAGTTAGCGATGCCGAATTCAGATTGAAAAATAAAATTTCTTTTGATTGCAAGCAGACTTGCAATAGAATGCGATGAAATAAACGTGATGCAATTTTATCTTTAAATTTTTTTGTGTTAAAATTGTATACTTATGTTAAACAACTATTTATTTATTTATTTTGAACACTTTTTAATAAATGGTCTTACAATTGAGTGTTTTTTCATCACCAATTGATTAAAAAAGATAGCAAAAGCAACCTTTACTTAAGTACAACAGTGCCTCAGGCAAAACAAACTATATACTAAAGCCATTTGCAAGTTTAAGCATAGTCAAAGATTCACGAATGCTGAGGCAATCTTGAAATTGTTTCGGTTGTTTGGGAAGTCGGAAGATATCAGAATGAGTTAATTTTCTTGCATGGGTTTATAATATGGAATAGCAAAAAAAAGCAGCAATAAACATGATGCAGAAACAATTGCTAACGAGAAGCAACATGAAAGTGTCGGAAACATTAAGTCAATAGTCAATGAATTCAAAGGTTCTTCTGCTATAAATAAGAATAAAAGATATGATGCAAATGAGAAAGGTAGCCCGTTCAAGTTTTCCTCTAATTGTTTACTGTTAAGATGATCTAAAAATATTTATTTAAATATCAAATTATATTTCTTTCCACAAATTTATAAAGATCATAAATGGAAAGTCAAATCATGGAACAAAAAAAAAATCAAGAAGCTGCGGAGTCAAAAGTGGAATTGCTGAAATCATTATTGGATGGTCTTTCTTGACATTTTTTTAATTTAGATAGTAATGAACATGTAGACAAAGTCACTGACGATGATAAAGTTGATGAAGATAATCCCAACAAGTAGTAATGTGTACACAATATATGTTCACGTCTCCGATGTTAAAAGTGATAAGAAAAAATATTTGTAATAATAATTTCATATTATTATTACATCATTACCTTCAAATATAAAATCTCCGAGTCATCAAAACAAAAATATTTGGTTTAACTATACAATAAATATTTTTAGTTTGCTATTACTCTTTAAACATTGAATCTGATTATAAAAGCGTTTATACAATTCTCGATTTTTGTGCGCAGTGACTGCCAATAAGAAACAACTTGTTTCCATTTTAAATCAATTGAATTAGAGCCGTCACAAAATATACAAAGATCGATAATCGATTTTGTCACTTTGGAACACACAAATGTCCGTCATTCATAATTTTTATAGGGATTAAGATCTAAAGAATCCTCATTTTCAAAAAGAAATCGCCATTGGGTGAAGATATTGATGTTCCAAAATACATATCCGGACCATGCAGAAAAAACTTAAGATTCTTTGGCAAGGAGAAAAATGGGACACAAAGACAATAGAGCAACATCTGTTTTTCTGTCAGAAGTGGTTTTAAATCAGTAATTCTGGAGAAAATCTTAAGCTCATATAAATTTCTGTAAAGTGTACCAGATGAAATTTAAACTCCTCAATATGTTTTTTTTTGAATTTTATTTATTGACAAAAATTCAGATAATGTCAAAGGTGTGAACTGCATTTTGCGATTTAAGTTGCTTGGAAATATCCTTTTGTTACCTCCGTGAGAGTCTAAAATTTTTCCTCGCATAAACTCTTCATTTTAAAGAAAATTCTTTTTTGCAAACTTCATATGACATGAATGGGATAGTTCAATATTAAGTGTGATGGGCTGGGACAAAGATCGGTTACAAATATTGTTTATTATTTTTTTTTAAAAAAAAAGAAAATAATAAATGAAACATTCAAATTATTGAAAGTCAGGAAAATGTATAATGTGCTCGTTTACAATTTAGGGTTGATGAATTTGGCCATGACTTTATATCCTTCCCGCGCTTTCCTTCGGGAGATAGAGCGATAGTGCATAATGAGAAATTAGTTTTCACTTGGAACTTTCCTTCAAGAGGTATCATCCTAAATTCATTTAAAAATTATTTTCATTCAATCAACTAATTTTCACGATAAAATCATAGAGAAGCATACGAAAAGAATTATTTTATGATTTTGATTGGATCTTTAAAGGAAACCAGGGTGTACGAAAATAATTAAATCTTAGAATTAGTGTTGAAAATTATAAAGTAAATATTAATATATTAATTATAATTTTTAGAACATTAATTAATCCTAACATAAAAATTAATAATGATATTGAAACCAAGTTGTGAATTAGAAATTGCAAGTAGTATTATGCTAAGTTATAAATTACAGTATATTTAATCATTTAATAGATAAGTTTTATTGACTTTTTCGCCAGTTGGGAGAATTACTTTATGAGTAATTATTTTAGAGCTCCTAGTATTGGGTATAGAAGTCTGATTATTGTTGTCATTAATTGTAATTAACTGGTCATTCTGAATATTTGATTTATCATTATCATTGTTATTATTATTATTATTGTTATTCAAAATTTCACTATTGATATATTTGTAGCTATTATCATTGTTTGAAATGATTTCAATATTACTAGTATTAAATTCATTTTTATCTTCATTTTTAACCATTTCATTGGATTTCTTTTTTCTTCTATATAAAATAAGAATAGCAATAAAAACAATAATGAAGATTGCACTAGGTACAATAATTATAGCTAGCTTAGCATCACTAGTAGTGTTTGAAGAATCTTGTCCAAAATTATCAGAATTTGTTGCAGAAGTATCTGTAGAAGTTTGTGATGGTGCTGGTGTCATAGAAGTTGATGATTGCATTGGAATCTTAGGTGTATATGTTTCCAACCATGTATAAGTTGTAGAATCAAGTATAAATATATTTGATGATACTTTAAAAATTTCTTCATCTAACTAATATAAAATAAAACATTTTATTTTTAAAATTATATAGATATATGATAGATATATAAATAGATATGAAATAGATATAGTAATATTTTTACTCACCATAAATCCTATGTAATAATTTGTTTAAAAAAAATTAATAAATAATTAAACTAATAAATTTATTTTCTGACAATTATTATAATTATTTACCATATGTAATTATAATATTAGTTCCAACCAATGTCATTGTATGATCAAACAATCCTGGTGGTTTAGCTATTCCCACAGGTTTGATAGTTTTCCATGTCAGTGTAGTTGTATCAAGTTCTAACACATCATTATAAATAGTTGATGCATCAAAATCATGACCACCATAAATAATAATTTTCATGTCTGTTGCTAATGATAAACAGGAAGAAAGATATAGTGTGTTGATAGATATGCATGTAAATAATCAATTAATTTTGCTACAAAGATATTTAATATTTGAAAACTTACTTCCAACAGCTCGATGACCTCTTCTTTGAGGAGGTCTATCACCTAAAGCAGTCTAAACATTTAAAATAAAATTATTTAAATTTAATAATTAAATTTAATAATTAAATTTAATAGTTATAATTATGATTACAATGTAATGAATGTAATGTAAAAACATTTAACCTTTGAGGTCCAAGTATCTAGATTAGTGTCATAAATAGTAATTAGATTCATGTCTGATAGGGGAGGGGAACCTGTACCAGCCACCACATTACTAATACCACCAATAACATAAATGAGATTATCACTTAGTAAAGTTGAAGTATGATGAGAAATTCCTTTTGGTAAAACACTTATTGCTGACATTTTAAATATGTTTGTTAATGAATCATACACACATAACGTATTTAATGTATCACTGACATCATCATCTTTTGAAACAACAGGTGAAGATCCACCTAATATAAAAACTTTTGAATCATATTTGGTGACTGAGGTGTGTAGCACACGATTAGTACATTCTGTTGTAACTGCTTTAGAAGCTAATGACTTGCTTGTTGTATCAAAAATATATAATGAATCTGGGAGTGCCTTCCCATTTGACATTCCACCAAATATTATTAATGAATTGTTATTTTGACCTCCAATTGACATACTGTGAAATGCAACAGGACTATCTGCTGTTAATGGATTCCATACTGGATTTTTTGGATCAAAGTTTACTGATACATCCAAATACAATATATCATTTGTGTCAATGCCAGGATTAAACTCAGGTTTAAACTCAGGTTTAAACTCAGGATTATTCGTAGTTAAGAATCTACCTCCATAAACATACAAACTTTTTTGAAAGAGAAATAATTAAAAAATATTGAAAATAATTTTTGAAATGTATGTGTTTAACTTACTATTTTTCACCCACTAATGTAGCTGCATGACCCCTATTATTATTATTTTATCATCATTATCATGATTGTTATTATTATTGTTATAAATAAAATATTATCTAGTCACTTACCATCTTTTTTTAACTGGATCACAATTGACCAATAAAGAACCATTTAACAAAATTATTGATAAAATAATGATAAAATATTTTATTTTAAAAATCATAACATTCATTGTCATTGCGATTATTATGATTATATAGTTTCTTTAAAAAATTTTTCTTTGATGAATCTGTCATAAAATACAGATATGGATTTGAACTAAAAATGGATCCTCAATAAATAATACAGTCGTGCGCAAATATTTGCATAACACTATTCAAATTGATGTTGTTCTCTGTGTAAAACGCCTTTTCTAAAAACCAATCACTTTGCTACATGATATAATAATAAAATCAAATGAACTCAAAAGCTTCGACCGTGTTTCTTCTGTTCATCATAATTCACTGCAGGTGTTGCTTCCCAATTACTTTAATAAATGATTCAATGCTTGGTTGCTGATTTCAATATAGCATTGTTGATATGGGGTTAGTGTTGATCGTCAAAACTAAAAAGTTATATGTCAAAACTAAATCAAAAGTCAATAGTCAAAAATCAAAACTAGTTTCGACTTATGGCGAAACCTTTTGACTTTCGCATGATCGCGAAACTTTCTGGTTTTGGAAACCAACACTATATGGGGTGCAGACAGCAGAAATGAGTCAAATTTTTTGTTACAATAACAAAATTTATTGCAATTGCAAAAGTTTGATTAGTAAAGCCAAGAGTATTTTACAAGTTTAAATTGTTTTCTATAGCATCAATTTTTTGAGTAAATGAATTGTCAAAAGGGCCAAATCTTATTATTTCACCATAAAAAACTCGCAATTATGTTTAAGTCATTTGTTATATAGATAGCAGAAAACATGATTTGATTTGGTACGGACCCGGACATTTTGCCGACACCCACTTTACCGACAGGACACTTTACCGACAAGTATTGTGTTAACAATTTGCCAAGGACTGTGTGAAGACCTGGATAACTAGCTAAAAGTTTGGTTTTTTACAACAAGTTAAATCAACCGTAATTAACTAATAACACCATTTATTGTCCTTACTTTGCATCAAAAACCAGTTCATAAAAATACAATATAGATACATGTGTAATATTTTTTTTTTGTCTGACGAAATTGATAAAAATTGCATATTCATGTTACTTATTTACCAATCATTTACAAAAAACTTTTATTGTGACACATTAATTATTATTATTTTTATACACAAAAAAAAAAATAATTTTAAAAAGAAACTTTATAGTTGATCTAATGTTACGATCATTTAATATTGTTTGAATCCGTATTTCACGATTACGATCTTGTGGTTTCTGTGGGGGTGTGGTGTATCTCGCAAGACCATTTCTACGTCAAGTTCGACTTTACTTTGATTATTATTATTTCTTGCAGTTGCCTGAAATTTTTTGCTATTCCTATAAAAATTGAATTATCATAAAAAAAGGTCATTATCATATTTTGTGAATAAGATTAATACCAAAGCATAAAAATGACACTCCAATCCGAACCGAAAATTCGGTTTATATTAATATTTGACCCATAATTTTGGACATCCTAAATTCACCAACTATGCAAAAATATACATAATAATTTCAAAAAAATCATAATAACTTGTAGCTTAAGCAAAAGAGGAACATTACATTGGTCCTTGTAATTCTGGCAATACCAATGTTCACTTTGTCTGGTTTTGTTGCAATATGACAATTTATAATTCCGTAATTTGATCGACGAAATGTGCGCATCTAAATTTTGTATTGCACGATGGAATTTATACATTGTTCGTATTAACTTTAAAACCTTTATAACTCTTCCTTTATTAAAAAACTCCGCATTATTTTTGCAATTCTTAATCTAGGCAATAATGTAATGTTGTTTTTGTAGTTTCCATATATGGTTTTCGAACCTTGGTATTTTAAAGATTGGCAATTTTTTAGATGTCTTTAGATGATGTGACCATACGGCAAGTGTGAGCGAGGAAAGTAAGAAGCAAGCAATCGACGAGTAAAAATGAGGAAATAAAGCAATAGAGAGGAGAGAAAGAGAAAAAAGAGCAAGAGTAAACGAGCGAGAACGACTCTTATATCCAAATAATCTAAGAGATTCTACGCCTGAAATTTTTTTTCATTCCACCAATAGATACAATGAATGATGTTAGTTGGGCTAATTTGACATTTTATCACTTAAAACAATGATTATATATCTGACTTGGCATGTGCGGATAATAATAACTCCGGAGGTATTAGTATTTGTTGGTTTTTTTACCATGTAAAAATTATATAAATAGTCATTGTTATCATTAGTTGGTCCTTTTGTGATTAAAGTTTTTGAAAACTAATAAAAAACGATTGCGTTCACAATTTTACATTTGTTCCTTTTACAGTCAATTTTTTTCTTTTTTCGAAACATTTAATGAAATAATAAATAATAATAATTCATTATTTTGCTTTTAGCATATACAATGATTTAAAGTATCCATTTATAGAAGTGATATTCTATTGGAATTTGTTACACGTGTAAAAAAAGTGATTAAATATTTACTATTACGCATTTTTTTCTAGCCCCTTCCTTATTGTAGGCACCGTATTTTTACTTAGTTTGGTAAAAGAAAAGATTAATTCGAGCTCATTATAATTTTTTTTATAAAATGGTTCCAAAACCTTAAATGGATTTCAATTAATCATATATTTAAACGCACCAAAAAATATCCTAAATAATAACCATTGTTTTTTTTTAAAAAAAAATGGATAAATTTCGTGTAAATCCTAAATTAACAACAAGTAAATTGATATTAACACCAAAACAAAAAGAAGAATTGTATCATTTATTGGAATTAAAAGATCTTACCAGTAAAGATTATTTTGAAACAAAATTTTGGGACGACTCTGATGAACAGCAAGAGGAAGCAAATGAATTTCTAACTTACCATGGTTTAATTCAACCACTTCTTGAATCTTCCACTAGACGTTGGAAGACAAGATGGTCCGATAAGAATGATAGGTACGGGAAAAAAATATTGTATCAATGTGCTTGTGGAACTGATAAACAAAATGCTTTTAATAAAGTTGCTCCCGATAAACGAAGAAAACTTAGACAAATCTATGAATTTGTTGGTTGTCTGGCTTTTGTTAAGCTTGAGTTTGATGAAACTAACACCAAATACAGACGTCTGCATGGTTATCTAAACCATTCCGAAGCATGTCACCGTGGAATACCAAAAATCGAAGGTCCAACTTTAACAATCAATCCTTTGGTCAAAGCAATGACTGAATTAATGGTCAAGGCAAACTTTTCCATTAAAGAAATCATTTCAATCAATCAACATTTGATGAAAAATCATCTAAGTAGTAGGATTGACTTGAGAGGTGAACATTTTCTAATAACACTATATGATATTTTGGATGCTAGACGCTCATTGTTGATGTCCACGAAAAGCGAAGCAACTTCATGGAAACTAGATATAAATAAATCCGTAAGCTACAATCTAAATCAAATTTATGGTGAGAATTGTTCTAAAGATTCTGAAATATATGAATCAACTATTTACACCACATCAAAAGATCAGCGTAAACTTTATAATCAAGTGGAAATGGTATTAGCAACACACAAACAGTTGGCTTTAGCAAGGGAATACGGTCAAAATAATTATATTATTTTAGATGGTAATTTTTCAACAGGGAATAAAAAATCACAATTATATGTCATTTTTGTAATTGATGAATCTGGGAGAGGAATTCCAGTAGGATATTTATTATACAAAAAACCTACAATTCATAATGATGATCATGAACTTGAAATATTAAAGCATCTTTTACTAGAATATAAAAATAAATTAAGTCTTGAGTGTAAAAGAGAATTTGTTCCAAAGGTATAAAAAAAAAACAACCCCTTTTTTTTTGTACCAACTAATTAATAACTTGCTTATTAAAATTTATTTAAAAGGTCATTATGATTGGAGCAAGTCTAAAGGAACATCTTGCAGTTTCTTCAGTTTGGGAGCATACTAATGCACAAGTTTTATATTCTGCTCATATAGTACATCAATGTTGGTTAGATAAATCAAATCAATTATTTGGTGCAGATGATGATAATATTTATCAAGATAAGAAGAATTTTATTAATGATGAATTAGGAAAGTAAGTAAATTATTTTTATTTGTAGTAATTGATTTTTTTTTATCAAGAAAAAGAATTGAAATAAAGTGTTTAGGTTATTAAAAGGAATGTCAAGTGAGAATGAAGTAAATAGAATACTACTTGATATTGAACAGTCTGCAAATGTAAATTATTGGTTTTTTTTTTTTTATAATATTAAAAAAATTTTCTTTACAACATTAACAAAGCACTATTTAATATATATTTTTATTTAAATGCAGTCTGATATTAGCACATATAGATCAGATGTTAAAAAGTTGATCATATTGAATGGAGCTTTGGAATTTGTACAATATATTAGAAATGATTGGATGGATAGAAATAAAATGCGATTTTGGGCTTATTCTTCTAGAGAAAATATTATTCATGAATTAAAAATACCAACAACTGATGCTTATTTGGAAGGTTTTAAATTACTATTTAAACCAACTAGATTTCTAAGATTTCAACAAAGAGGAAATGTGCTACGTATGGATACACTTTGTGCAATACTTGCCAAATACATTTCTCCATTATGCGAGATGCAAAATCAATTATGGAACGATATAAAAGAAACATTGGATAAAGAAAAGGAACCATTGCAGGAATATATTGACGGGAATATGTTGGAAGAGGGTCAACTAAGGGAGCTTCTAGCGAGAAATATCAACACAATAGCGTTCCAAGATATTAATAAATATGAAGACATAGAAGCATCCAGATTTATTCATAACAATTGTGTTGATTTTATTGAATTTAGTCTTGACAAATATTTATTTGTCACCATCAAAACTGGTCAAAAAAATCTAGAGCATGTACCTGACAATCCTGATATGGATTATTACGTTGTACAGTTGTTGCCAGAGATTAATTGTCATTGTATGAGATATTTGATATGGGGTGGTGCGTGTTCACACATTAGAGCTGCCATACACAGTGTAAATTGGGTAAGAGACAGGCCGGACATTATAAATGGCAATAAAATTGAATATTTTCCTAATTTAGAACATAGGAAAATACCTTATATACAATTATCTTCGCACAGAGAATCTATGATTAGGTTGGCTAAGCAAAAAAATAAAAAGTCTTTTTTAAATGATACGCAGATTGGAATTATTAACAATGATGGTGATGATGACTTTGATAGTGACAATGAGTATTACGTTTGTGAAGATGAAGACATTGAAAATGAAGTCGATGACGATGAAACCAATTATCGTTACAAGCTTGATTTGTCTAAACCTTCTTATTTTCAAGCTTGGAGATTTAACGAAATTTCATCAGAATCCAATAATAATAACATTGTTAATGGTGGTGGTAGTGGCGGCGGCGGCAGTAGTATAGTTGGCAGTAGCAGTGGCAGTGTAATCATAATTAATAATGATAATTCAACTTTACCATCTTTATCATAATAATAATTTGGTATACATGGTAATGTTCCTGGTGGTTGTAAACATAGAAATTTTAATTTATTTTGTAATATCATAAAACCATCAAATCTTTTTATAATGATTGGTTCTGATTCCTTCATCAAAGAGACACCTACTAACTTGATTTTTTTTTTTTTTTGACTACAATAAGATACGAGAATAATTTAATAAACGGTTTCAAATAATTTTAAAATGTAAATGACAATGATTTTAAAATTTTGATTTATTGTGTGATATTTATTTAATTATAAATAATAATAATGTTACAAATTGTAAAAATAAATAATTGTTTGAGAAAAAAAAAGCAAATTTAAAAAAAATCCTAATCATGTGCTAAAACTAATGCAATGCGGACATGGAATATAAACCTAAAAATAAAGAATAAAAATTATTATTGATTAAAAAATACAATAATCATATGTATAGTTATATTTGTATATATACCTCTTTCAATTATTGAAAAATAAGTATTGTTTTCTTGCATAATGGTATTCTAAATTAAGATATCCTTCATCTCCAAGTCCATGAGTCAATAACCTAAATTATGTATAATTTTATGGTTGGCTCGGTCTAAAGACCTCCTATTGCTGCGCCACGCGCTCAAATTTCAAAAATTGCAATTTCGTGATTCG
>CAJVPN010001043.1:0-18351 GCA_910592215.1 Entrophospora candida
TTTTAAAATCCAATGTGTGGATCACATAATATTTCAAAAATTTTAACTTTTGAGTATAGATGATCCGCACTGTAGTGTATTTTTCCGCAAAAATCATCCGCAAATCGCCAAATCAATTTCTAATAAGGATAACACGCACCCAACCCACCAATAAAATTGGATATTTTCATGATGCTGCGTAAATTTGCGGAAAAATACATAATCCCACCCATCACCTGTAATAATTTTATGATTAATTAAAATTTCAAAAGCTAACATTAAATAATCTATTTTTTTTTGCAATATTTCCAGTGTGATCAGCATTAACTGTATTAATATTTTAATAATTGAGCGTATCACACTGAATTTCTTAATTTGGTAATGATTACCTCATATCATGATCGTCGGCCGTTATAGACAACATATAAAACATACGAGAGAATTTTCTGAAGCAGGCCGTTATATACTATAGGAAATTTAATTAAGAAAACCGTTATAGAGTAAGGTTTTTATATAGTAAAAATTTGGGTTCTGATTCACAGTGCGTTATAGAATGAGGGACGTTATAGAGAGAGTGAGTGAACTGTAATTTCCATACAAAATGTGGTACGAACAATATCATTCCAGTTATAAATGTTCCCTGAAATTTCACACCACTTATTTTTACAATACCCGTTTTTACATACCAGTTATTTTAGCTCTACCCTGTTCTTACATACCAGTTTCTGAAAAAAAATTACCAATTTATACCTTTGTTAATATCAGTTCAATTATAATTGTCCGAGGCCCTAAAAAACAGGTTTATTATTATAGTAAACTAATAATAATAATAATAATAATAATAATAAAATATTCTTTTTAAACAATTACAATGGTTAAAACAATAACTTTATTTTCATTTACTATCAATAAAATTTCTTAATGTTAGCAACAACAACAACACAATAGAGAGCAGAAAGACAAAAATGATTCAGATCACGATTTATCTTCGTTGTATTATTTATTAGTTTTTCTTGATATTCTTTCTATTCGTAATACAAACTCTTATTCAAATTATTTGTTTTATTTATTATCTGAATGAAAATTTATATAAACTTCCTGAATAAATATAAACTTTTCAAATATAAATCAATTCGGGAAAGCTTTGTAGATCATTACTATTACATATTTAGAAATTCCAAATTTGGAAAGAGCCTTGACTGTATTATAAGCGTAGTAGACACTCGTTTTGTACAACAGTCGTTTGTATAATAGGCTCCTGAAACTTCACTGGTGTAGGTAGCCTCTTTAACTCCAGATCATCAACAAGATCAAAATTATCTCTCACTTTTTTTATACGTAACAAATAAACTCTTGCAAGCATTTCGTCGTGTAACTAGTACAAATTTAGATAACTATCTCAAAAAATTAAAAATTTCAACACTGCTTGCACATAACATCGGGGGATGTCATACTATTAATTAATGTCATTATGGTAAATCAATATTAATAAATTTTAATGTTACACCGACCAATTATCCTTAAAAGGAGATTTTGCAAGTAAGGCAAAATTGCATAACTCCAAAGCCCATAAACTTTTTTTTATTAACAAAATTAGAAAAGGCTCTCTATACCGATGAACTAGAGGTATCTATCATACTACATTACATTCAAAAATAGCAATAAAATCTTTTTTTTCACGGACTAGTTACATTACGAAAGTGTGTGTTTTTTGGAATATGATGATTTTTGAAGAATGTTTATTCACCATTGGCATTTCCTCCCCTCAAAAATCTCTCTATACCGATAAACTATAGATACCATATTACAATTTACCTAAATATGGAACCAAAACCTTACTTTTTTGTGGACTAGTAGCATTTCAAAAATACATATAATTGCTTCGCACTCAAAAAACAAAATTTATTGATCGACATTATGTTACGTTATTTAATTTGATATATAATTATATAATATGACAATTTTATTAAATATAAAAAGCAATAAATGGCCGTCTAACATATTGAAGTTGTTGTTAATCATCGCATGAATAAGAAAGAATATGATTTAATTTCTCATTTTTGTCAAAATTTCTTGAAGGTTTTAATGGTGGCGATATTAGTTTGATTTATACGACGTCTCATTTTACAAAGTTTCAAAATCAATCAAATTGATAATTATTAAATTTTTTTATTTTAAATTTATTTTTTTTAATTAACTCTATATTTTACAAATGTGTATTTTAAAATTTTTTTTTTTTTAGTTGTTTTGAAAAAGAAAATGAAGAAAAAAAGATTTGCATATAAAAAAGAAAAGAGGAATATAAAAAAAGAATAAAAAAAATCTACATTTTTTTAAAAAAAAAAGGGGAAAAAATTTATTTAAAATTAAAAAAATTTGTGGTGTATATTTTTTATTTTTTTCCTGCTCAACCCTGTCTAATCCCAAGTAGCATTAAGTTCTTCGGCCGAAGATCCTTCTCTTTGCCTATATTGGTGATCATAACGTCTTCCATTAATTGAATTTGGTTCTTCAACAGGAGTGTTTACAACATTTTCAGGTGTTGAAGGTGTATGTAAAACAGTACCTTGATCAAAATAACGATCTACTAAACCATCCGTATTTGTTGTAGGTGTTGTTGTACCGGTAGCAGAACCGTTACCAGCATTACTATTATTATTTGATGAGGACGAAGATGGAGAATAATGGTGAGGACTATTTTGTTGTGAAGAAGCATTTGTTACCATTTGAAGATTACTGCTAGTGTAACCGTGTGTAGAATTATTAGTAGAACTGGGAGTTGCAGGACCATTTCCCAAACCAGGTAATTGTTGATAATTAGTACTAATCCTAGGAGAAGATTGAGCCGATGATGGAGTAGTTGCTTCAGGATAGTCATACTTTATACGTTTGCTGTTGTTATTCCAACCGGAGAATGCAGAAGCAGAATTACCAGGTGAAGAATTTGGACTCATATTCATAGGACTTGGAAATGAACCAGCAGCGGTTACATTTATCGCAGCAGAAGCAATATTGTTTAATGGTGGTGGAGGAGGATGCATGGCAAGAGGTGGACTTGGTTGGTTATTGTTGTTGTTGTAATCTTCATTATCATCATCGGTAACAAAGCCACGTTTTTGACCAATTAATTGGCTAGTTGAACCATTTGTGTGATTACTATCGACAAAGTTATTATATACTCTTAAATATCCATTACCATTACTTGTTGTGGTATTATCTTCATTCTTCACAAGTTAATAAAAAATCATTAATTAATTAATTATTAAAATGATTTTATATATATATATATATATATATATATTATCATCTATATAACACTTACATTTTGATTAGATACAACAGTTACACCATTTTGAGATTGTGATTGACTATTTATTAAACCATAAC
The DNA here is from genome assembly GCA_910592215.1 of Entrophospora candida. Lineage (NCBI taxonomy): Eukaryota > Fungi > Glomeromycota > Glomeromycetes > Entrophosporales > Entrophosporaceae > Entrophospora > Entrophospora candida. Next base: position 3,367 of record CAJVPN010001043.1, read on the forward strand.
CAGTATCATAATCATCAATATGAGCAGGTGGGTGCGAATGTGATGATGGATGAGATCTTGAGTTACTGTTAGCATTAGTGGAATATACTGGAACAGCAGGTGGATTATTTTGAATATTGCCATTACGTTCTGGATAACCGGCAGCAGGAGGATAAGAGTTTTGGGAGTGATCTTGAGATGAAGGATTATTTGAAGCAGCAGCAGCAGCCAACATTTGAGTAGTAGCACCATTTCCACCACCATATGGATACCATGGCCTTGTAGCGTCAGAAGTAGTGTATTGAGAACTGCCGAAACTATTTACATAATGAGGACTTGGTCTCCATTGAGATGCGGGACCGTTGCCTATTGAAGGGATTCTTGTTGACATTGCAGGACCATAAGAATTATGAAGAAAGATACTAGGATCATCGACAAATACTGGATAAAGTAATTCATTTATTTTGAATTGTGTAGCAAGGGTTTTAGCACGTTGAAATGTGATCCTGGAAAAAATAAAATTTGTTTAGAATGTGTATATATATATATATATATATATATATATATATATATATATATAAAAGAGAGATATATATGGTAGAGATATAAATAATTAATAATGATTAAAATCTTTGATACTTACCATACACCTTTAAGATGCATAGCACCAACTTTTACGACAACTCTTCCTTTTTCATTTTTAAGAATACCATCACGTTTACCTCTTGACATACCAACAACATTTAAAAGTTTTGTACCATTAATCATATCATTATCTATATATATATAATATTATTGTTGTTAATAATTATATATAGCATATAAAGATTATCATTCAAAATTTACTAGGTTTATTTTTTACCTTGTCTTCTTGCAACACAAATACCACGAGCATCAACTTGATAACATAAAGTACCTTCGTCTTCCCAAATTGTCGTGGTAAGTTTTGGACGAGGAGTATGAGATGGAGGAGCAAGAGAATTACCGCCATAACCAACAGCAGGGACAAAAGCGCTATTGGAAGTTGGGATCATAGCGGTGGTACCGTTTGGTTGATTAGGACTACCGAAACTCCATTGAGCTTGCCAGAATTGATGAGTGGCTGCTGGATTTTGGAAATGACTATGAGGAGGATAGATTAAAGTAGCAGCAGTGCTACTACCATTATTATCTAAATGGGAAGTTGTGGTCATCATTGTTGTAGTAGGAGCAGCTGTCGATGAAGGATCTTGATGATGTTGTTGTTGATGATGATGTTGTTGTTGTTGTTGTTGTTGGTGATGATGATTATTATGATTATTGTGATGAGACAAATGATTATTATTTTTTGAAGGGATATTGTTACTTGTAGAAGAGGTATTTGGAGGAGTAGTTACTGGAGTAGGGTTTATTGTAGGAGAAGAATGATTATTATAAGGAGTAAAAGCAGATTGTGAAGTAATAATAGCTGGTGCAGAGCGAGAACCAGAATTTGGAGAAGAAGATAGTAATTGTTTTTGTTGTTGTAACGCGTTGTTGTTTGCGGTAGGAACCGTAGTAGAAGGAGAAGGCGGCGTGTTGGGATGGTGTTGTGAAGATTGTATGTAATGAGTAGTGCCACCGGTAGTTGTTAATGCAGTATTGGTGTTAGATGAATCGGTATAAAGCTTATTATTATTATTGTTGTTTGAATTCTGAAAACCAGTCATTTTTTATAAAATGAAATATATTGTGTATAATAAGATAATAATAATAGTATGTATATTTATATATTTATGTATATTTTTTTTTATATAATAAAATATATAAAATATATGTCTATGTAAGCGTCTGTATGTACCGCCAATAAAAGTTCTTTATATTTGTTATATAATGCTGCTTTCAGACAGTTCGACGACAAGTAGGAGTTTATTATCGAAATGATTTGTTGTAATAAAATAATAAATAGGACAGTTTTTGATTATTGGTTCAGATAAATAAAATGTGTGCGAGTGTGAGTGTGTGTGTATATAAGTAATGATGATTGAACGGCGATTAGGTTTCTCTCTATTTATTTCTATAAAATTTCAAAAATGTAAAGAATAATTATATTATTATTACTTGAATTCTTTTTTGTTAATATAAATAATATATAACAAACGTATAGTAGTATATATAATATATATATATATATATATATATATATATTTAGCAAAATAAAAAAATTTTTTGGGCAAAAATTTGGAAAAAAAAAAATTTTTTTTTAGATTGGATAAACGATTTATAAACCTTGTGATTCGGAAAGATTAAATGTGGCGTGAGAAATTTTAAAATTTCGAATTGATTTGAAAAAAATAAATATATTCTATTACTATCGAAAAATAATAAATAATAAATAAGATAGGAGGAGGTGGAGGGATAGGAAAATGATGGAATGGAAGGAGGAGGTAGGAATGACAAAATAATAAATAGTAAAAAGAAGAAAATAGTAAAAAATTGGATGATTTAAATAAAATATATAAGGAATATTAATTATTAAATAATAATATTTTATTTGCTTACCTAGTTAAAAAGTAAAAAAACCCTAAAAAATTAAATATCATTCATTTATTTTACATAAATATTTTTTCAATACAAAGAAAAAATTTTTTTTTGTCAACAAATAAAATTGAACAATTGAATGATTTGATTGATCGATCGATCGATTGATTTGATTTGATTATAATAATTTGTAAAGAGAAAGAAAGAAAGAGGAAAAGAGGACGTATGGAAGGACAAGGGGTCAATTTATATATGTATATATATATATATATATATATATAAATAAGATATTGTAATATTAAAAAGAAGAGAAGGTGAAAAGTGAAGGAAATAAATATAAAGATAACGAAGATTGATGATTATAAAGGTTACACGAACCAATAAGAAAAAGTTTTGAGAGAGGAAAGATTAGTACGATAATAAAAAATATATATAATTTAAAATAAATTATTATTTTGTACACACACACGTACCAGAAGACAAGACGAGACAGATAAAAATAATTTTTGATTTTGATGATTTGATTAACAATTTTTAAATATGATGATGTTATTTATATAATAATAAAATTTAGGATTTGGTATCACTTTAAACTAATAATTAATAATATTTATTGTTGTTTTTTTTTTTTTTTTTTGTAAAGAAGCTTGCTCTTTCAAATTATTTCTCTACTAAAATAAATGTTGTTTTTTTTTTTGAAAATAAAAAAAAAAAAATAATAAAATCTAAAAAAAACAACTTTTTAAATATTTTTTTTTGTTGTTGATGAATATGTTTGATGTAGATGAATTTGAGAAATTAAAATGTCCGAAATGTAAATAAAAAATGCAGAGTTTATATATATAAATGTGATTTTTTTTTTAATATAAAAAATATAAAATAAAATTTGTTTTCTTCTAAAAAAAATTATTTTTTGATGTCAAAAAGAAAGAGACATTGAAAAAAAGAAAAAAAAAAGAAGGGAGAAAAGATTATATGTATTTATAAAATATTGATGATGAGAGAAGAGACACTTCTATATATGAGAAATAAGTTTTAATTGTTTTTAATTGGATTAAATTATATAAAATTTACACCAAAAAATTATAAATAGCTTTTTTTTTATTAATTAATTATATAAAATAAGATAAAATAAAATATATAAAATAAATTCTTATAAATCCATTATATATATAATATAAATAAAATAAATAAAATATATTTATTATAAACCAATTATAAAATGCGAAACCAAACAAAAAATTTTCTAAACAAAAAACAAAAGAAAAATTATAATAACATCATTTATTTTATATTATTATTATTAATTATTAATTATTATTATTAAATTCAATAAATACTGATTCTCCCGAAATATTTCTTTTTTAAATTCGGTCGTCGTCGCTTCGTCGTTATTTTGGGTTTTTTTTTTTTAAATTAACGCCAATATTATTTTATTTTTGGTCGGAGAAATAAAATAAAAAATATTAGTGAAGGTATTTTTAGCTTAAAAATTCACAGTTAGATTAATAATAGTTAAAACCAATGGTTCAATCAATAATCTAAATTAGTAGGTGATGGTGATAAAGTAGATTTTTTATTTCAACTTTCTATTTGAAGAAGTCTATTATGTTAGTGTAACGCAATGTAAGTTATAGAGTATAATCAATCCTAGAGTACAAACAAAATAAAAGAAGACTTGCAAATAAAACTAGAGAGAGAGAACAAGAAATCATCCAAAGAAGTCAAGTCACCATTACAATTATTATAATTAATTGTTAAAGATGATGATGAATGATGATGGGTGAAGATGAAAGAGAATAAATTTAATAATTAATTAGTTAATTAATTAATTAAATAATTATTTGAATTAATTAATCAGCTTCTCCTATATTCTAAATGTGGATTTGAGATTGTGAATAATTATTTTGATTATTTTGATTGTTGAAAAAAAAATATTTTATTTTATTTTATATTATTTTATTTTATTTTTATTTTTCTAAATTTAATAATATTCAACAATAAAAGAAAAACTATAATAACAAATTTAGTAAATTATCTTCTTTATATTACTAACTTTCGAACTTTAAAAAAAAAAAGATCATGAAAAAGAATATTTAGTTAGTTAAGTAGTTGCTTTGATAGATCTGATTACTTGGATGGTTAGTGTGTGATACTACTTGTGAAATTGAACGAATTAATAAATTATTATATTTTTAAATTAAATAATAATAATTAAAGATATATATTGTTTGTGAATTCATTGTCTACATTATTGTTAAAAGCGGCGTTGGTGATGATGATGATATAACCGTAATGTTGATGATGGAATAGAACTTAAAAAAGTTAAATTTAAAGTGTTACACGGATGTGAAATTTAATTAGAGCAACTTCTTAGGGTTAGTGGTTTCTTTGGAAGATTAACTAGCTAAAGAAATTTCTTTGATGTAAAAAAATCAATTCCCCCCCCTCAACTGATCAAATATGCGTGGTATATAATATACAATAATAAACAATAAATAATAGTAAATAGTAATAAACAGTAAGTAAATAGTAAATAATAAAATAAACCCCCAACAATAAATATATACATATATATACAATATATATATATTTATTCATATGTTAAGTATGCTAAGCACATCATCCATGTTCAAACTTGGAAAAAATTATGTGAGTGTGTGCAAGTTTAAGTGTGTATGTATGATTTAATTAATTCATTTTATATAACATTTAATTTAAAAAAGACCCTGCTTGCTTGAATAAATATTATTAACTGTTTATTTATTATTATTATTTAAAAATTTATAAAACTGATATTCACTACATTATTTTTTTTGATTTGTACATACATACATAACAATTTACCACTTACACATCATACATTTTGTATCACATAATAGCCTTTAATTTATCAATTTTATATATTTTTTAATTTATGAATCGAAAGAAAAATTAAATAAAAAACTGATAACTGGACTAACTGACTGATTAAATCAAATTCTACGAATGATTATATTTTGTTGATCATTTCTAAATTAATTGAAATGGATATAATGAATATGAAAATTACTATGTTTAGTAACTATGTTATCTGAGATATGTATATATTTATCTGATATAATATATATATATTAACAACATTGTCAAAACTTTAATGGCTATCATCGTTGTAATTAGTAACCGGTAATCAGTATTAGGTAAAACTATATATCAGTTTTTTTGTGAAAAAAATTTTTTTTTAAATTTATGAATTAAACAGTTAATGATGTAAGTTACACATACTTCCATATTCTATCTTTCAAATAAATTAAATAAATTGATTTTAATTTGTTTCTGGATCACACAAAAAACCTTAAAAAATACAATAATAATAAATATGTAAATGTAATAAAATAAAAATAGCATTTGTGTCACACAATATTTATTTTTAATTAGCATACATACACAAAAATAATTTTTCTTTTGAAACAAACTCGACTCTCAATCAACTGAATGATTGATTATTTGGGAGTTTTTTTAATTAATCAAATATTTTTAAAACATCGTCCAATCATTTATTTACTCTTTTTCACAATAAACAAATCAATCAGCCATCAAATCAGTTAATAACCAGTTGATAATCAGCCAATCTATTACTATCATTGATTGGTATTAACTATTAAAGAAAATAATTAGAGGCAAAACTTGATTGACTATATTATAGTTATATATATATATATATATATATATATATATATCAATCAATCAATCAATCGACAATCAATCGCTTAAAAAGACGAGATCTAATTTTAATTTTTTTATTGTCGATTTATGAAAAAGATGAAACAAAGAAAATTACGATGATGATGATGACGATATGATAAATAGCAAGAGAGAGGTGCGCTAAGACCACACGCGTAAACATGTTAATGTTAATGTTAATATATATTATTATATGTACATATGCGTCTATCTATCTATAAATAGACGCATGACTCTTCTTATAAGTATATATTTGGTAAAAATCGATTTTACTTTCTTTATATTTTATCATTTCCTTTCCCGTCTCGCCTAACCTTGCCTATTTTCCTTCTCTCTTCTCTCTTCTGTTTATAACATGAAACAACAAAGGGGATAATATATATATATATATATATAAAGTTATATGGCTTATTGATAATATAATGATTGTTATAAGGATATATATAATATTCTATCTCTGTATACAAATATTGTTAGTTCTAAGTTGATTTTTACACATAATTGTTTTTAATAATATGTAATGTAAAAGTATTCACGATCTACCCATCCATTAATTCATTTCTTATTATAACGATAATAATAGTATAATAATAATAAGCTCACTTGCGATAACATGAGACATACATGTCTACAGTGATGTGTTTTAATGAGGATTTATTTATTGTTTATTATTATTATTATTATTATTATTATTATTATTATTACATTAAATTTTTTTATACTTTATATTTTATATAATAATATTTATTCGCTAGAATTCCGTAATTTTAGCGATGATGACAAAGAAATTGAATGGTTGTAATTATAATAAGAGAAGGAGAAGAAAGGCTCGCGACTCGCGTTTTCGAAGTTACACGTACGATATTTTTTTATATATTACCTAAAATAGAGCACAGAAAAAAGATCATTTGTAAATCTTGTACGAATTAAGTTTAAGTTCAAATAAATAATAAATAATAAATCACACACAATCAAATAATAAATAAAATTTGTTTATTTTAAGTTTTTTAATTAATTAATTAAATTAATTATCCAATTAAATAACAATTTTCTTGAATATTACCAATTATAATATGATTTTATCTAAATTTATTCATGTCATATGCTTTTGTGTGAGTGAAAGAGAGAGAAGAGAGAGAGATTCAACAACAACAACAAACTTGATCAAATTCAAGTTTATTCATATTGTTTATTCGTATTATTTATATTGTTTATATATATTATATATGTATTTATATATTTATATTTGTATTTTAAAAAAATTCTAAATGTTTTTTTCCCAAAATCGACAACGGAGAACGGCGGATGTTTTATTAAAAAACTTTTCGTAAGAAAAAATTTCTATGATTTGAAAATAAATAAATAAATAAATAAATAAATAAATAAATAAATAAATAAATAAATAAATAAAAATAATAATAATAATAATAATAATAATAATAATAATAATAATAATAATAATAATAATAAATAACAACAATAATAATAATAATAATAATAATAATAATAATAAATCGACTAATAGAAATATTTTTTGAATCGACTAATCCGATCGACTAATCCGATCATTCATTCTTCTCACACGCACAAACTTCCAATTGTAATCAGATAAATAAATGATAATAATAATCCAAAAACAATAACTAATAACGGAAATTTTCGCTTTTAATAGTTTTTTCTTTTTAGTAATTTGAGTAATTTGGTAAAAAAAAAAAAAATCCAAATAAAAATAAACTTGACAGCTTTCTAATTGAATGATTAATTAATTAATATTAATTTGTTTTTTTTATTGTATGCCAAATAAAGTAATCATTTTTTAAATATTACTATTACTACTGCTATTGTGATGATAAATTTGTTTTCTTGAAATCTTTATTTTTTCAATAAATGATTTCTGTCATACAAATAGTTAAACAATACTAAAGATCCTCTCTCCCTCCTTATTTATTCATTTCTTATTGTTATGATATTACAATTGATTACTACTTTTTAGTTAGTTTCTTTGCTAAACTTCTACCTACCTATTCAACCTACATGTGCGCTTATTCTTCTCCACAAAAAAAATTACTCTCATCAGTAGAAACTTTAACCTATTTTGCTAAATCTATAATTTTACCCCAATTAATAAAAGATACTAGTTTTAATTTATTAATTTACCAGCTCAAAAATATATATACATTTTAGGTCAATTTTCCATTTATCAGCCAGCCAACTATGGCTAATAAAAATTAATTTTAATTTTAAAATCACACAACCTGCCATATACAAAATGCCAGCTATATTACCACTACTTACTAAAAATTGTTCAATCGTGCGGGATAAACATACACATCAATGGACACACGCGCATGTATTTATCCATACTTATTATTATAGTAAGTAAATCCACTAATTATCCATACATACATACTAATTATCCATACATACATACAAACTATACATAACGAATCATCCACACATACATACAAACTTAATATTTATATATTACTCTCTCACACACAAACTTTACATCACATCAGTATTATAAACAAAAAAGCAGTAATGGAAAAAATAAACAAATAAATATTAATTAATTAATTAATTAATTAATTGAAAAAAAATAATTAATTTCATCTAGTTAGCATTTACTTACATACATTATTACAAAAAACACCATTTTTTTGACATTTACATACATCATTTTTTTAATGAAAAAATAATTATTGTTTCCTTTTACTAATTAAAGATAATAATAATAAATAAAATAAAATGTTTCAGATGGTTGATGATGTTGTTGTTGTCAAGGACGATAGATGATGTTTGATTGATATTATAATTTTAAAATTATTTTAATTTAACTTTAATTTTTAACTTTAATTTTCCCCATTTTTTTTAAGTGGTAGTTTCATTTTGCATCATGATAACAATATTTTTTCCCATCTTATTGGCAAAATAAATTAATTATTAAAGGAATTATTATTATATTTCTCATTTTAATTTTTTTTTATTATGAATACGGTTTTTAATGGTCAATTTTAGTTTTAATAAATAAACACAAATAAAGATCATTACCATATATAATTATTACATCATCATCATTTTTATTTTTTTTATTATTGATCCGACTTTTTTTACTTTTCTCAATTCTTTTTTTAAATAAAATAAAAATAAACGCACCTCTCACACACGACCACCCTTCTTCTTTTCAATATTTTTTGTACTATAATAAAACTTCCCGTCTGCTAATAATTATTGTTATTTCTTTCTGCTGGTAAAGGAATCAATTTTTTCAAATATCATTAATTAATTAATTAATTAATCAATAATCAATCAATATTTTTTATATACAATTGATGATGATTAAATCAAATAATAATTTTTTTGGTGCATTAAAAAAGATCATGTACATATTATATGTATGTATGCGTGTATGTACTGTAAATCCCGAGTTTTTTTATATTGAAAAAAAAAAAAAAAAAAAGAGAACTGAAAACAAAAAATTGATAATAAATAAAAACAGTATAAAAAACAAATATCCAATCGTTCGTTTAGTTCTATTTTTGTTTTTTGTTTTTATTTTTTTTATATTGATTTTTTTTTTAATTAATTATGTAAAATGGTTCTGGACTACACCGTCGAACGAAATAAACAAGAAATAATAAATAAAGTGGCGAAATATACAAACATTGAGTGGATGAAAATGTAATATTTATTTACGTTTTATTTATTTATTTATTTATTAAAATTAAAATAATAATTAAAACAATTTAATTTTTGTTTCAACGTCATTAACGTCATCAACTTTCATCATTATTTTCTACTATCACCGCCACAACCATCATCGTGGCCGTTTTTTATTTATATTTGTTACACCTTTGGTCATATTCAGCTTTTTTTCACACCAATTAATTTAATAATATAGATAATCTCTGATGATGATGATCTACTTTAACCAATATTAATATATTAAAAAGATGCGTGTGTGTGATACATTGTGGACGAACTCTCTCTTTCTCTTTTTAATTTTAATATTAATAATTGGTCCTTCTATCTTGTATGATCTGGGTCACCATACAAATATAATATCAATCGATCATAAATAGGTAATGATTGATAATGATTAATTAATTAATTGTTGGTATTTTCCCGATAATTATGGTGTGTGGTTGGAGGTAATGGTAATGGTGATGGTAATAATAATATTTATTATATTTGTGGTAAGAAAATAACTGCTAATTATAACAGATAGTAATTAAACCATATTATGATCAATTGTGTAAACAATTAAGAAGTCTTAATAATAATTAGTATGTGGAGAACATTTAGTATCATAATAATGAACAACAACAACGACAAATTTATAAAAGTCATTTAAAGTCTTACAAAAAAAAATTTTTTTTTTTAACAATAGCAATAATTATTAATGATTAAACAAGTTTTATATTTATAAATATTTTTGAATAAATCCTTTTTAAATCAAAGTTATATTTTGAAACTAACATGTAATTAATTGTTTGTTAAACAGAAAGTGGGAGGGGAGAGTGAGGGGAGAGAGTGAGTTGAGTGAGAGAGTGAGAGAGAGAGAAAGAAAAGATTTTGTAAAAAAATTAACATATGACAGACAACAAACCAATGAAAGATCATCAATATTTTTTATTTTCAACTTCTTTCAACAACAACAGAAAAAAATAGACCATCATCATGTAGGGAGGATAAATAAAATGTACATTACATACACATACATGTCATAATATTATTGTTTATTTTTTTAATGCGTCTTTAAAATTTGTTTATTTAGTAAATGTGTGATATGTGTGTGTATGTGTGGAATCATTATTATTATATGAAAAACAAAAAAAACAAAAAAACTTGTTCAATTCAAGTTTAATGTAACTTTAAATTTAATGATGAATGGATTTTTTAGAAAAAAATTTTTTTTTTATTGAATCCAAAAATGATAAATTTATTATTATAAACATCTCAATTTTTTCAATTTTTTCTTTGTTAAATTCTTTTCATATGATAAAATTCTTTATGATTGGTAATTAATTGATTAATAAAAGCTAAACAAAAACCTAATCAGAACACCAATTCTTTTTACTCGCTCACTCGCTCTCACCTTTTTTGTTTTTATTTTTATTTATTTTTTACCGCCAAAAAATAAATAAACAAAAAATATAATGTGACACTATCTATTACTTTCACCAAATTAATGTATTATTTTTTTTTGCAATTACAAAAGAACACAATTGATTTATTTGCTATAAGTATTATATATATTATCATAGTTAAATTTTTCATGACAATAAAAAGAAAACAAAAAAGACGCGCGCATTTTGACTAAAATTTAGTCGAAAAATTTCTTGCCGCTGTTTTTTTACGTAATGCCAATAAACTGTAGTTCCGGACTTAAATATTAATACAAAAATTCAGATTTTTATTAAATATTTTAAATAAATAAATTGTAGATTATGTGACTGTAACCACAGCAAATTATTCCATTACTTTTCTACCCATCAATTTCTCTTTATCAATGTTCTCTTCTCTATTTATTCCTTTTGGTGTTTTAGCTTTAATGGATAAAGCATGAACTCCCCTTTTCAATTCTCCAAGTAATTGGTATGTCCATATATAAGTTTCTTACTTATCATAATAAAATGTGAGATATAAAAAAATAAAAACAAATAAATTAATTGATAAATCAATTGAATAATAATTACCGTTCCTTCAAATTGTTCAGAAATAACATTTACAATGTGTATATGTATAAAAGGTCTTATTCAATTCTTATTACAATTACAATTAATATATCTATCTATCTATCTAACTAACTTACCAAAATGTGTTTCATTACTACTAACATCTTTCATAGCTTGATTATGAGCATGTAAATCTGATTCATTGATAATTTCTAAATCAATTGGTTTTAAAGCTTCACTAACTATTTGATTTATTATATTAATACACAACATTAATATTAATTATTATTATTATTGTTGTTATTATAATTTACTTTGATATGAATGCTAAAATGTATTGGCCCTTTTTTCATATATTTTTTTTAATAGTGTCGTGATAATAAAAAATGTTATTTTTACTATGATTATTTATAAATTCAAAATATATTCAATCTATTCAAATTTTTTATTGTACAAAACATTTTTCAAGTGAGAGATTTTTTTTTAAATGATTTACATAAAGCATGTGATTTAAAATTTTGTTATTTGTTATATATAATGTATATTAAAAAAATAAAAAGATAATAGTTGGTTTGTTTGTTTTAATCTCCCCAACCAGATCCCTCATCATCATCATCATCACCAAAACCATAAGCTACTATATCTTGTACGTCATTAATTATTGTATTTGGAAATAACTTGGCTCACTCAAATATCCATCCTCTATATCTCCTTCATTTTCATCATTAGATTTTGTGGCTCCATTTTCCAACTGTTCCAACTTCTTAGCAACATGCTCAAAAACTCTATCAATAACCTCATATGTCACAAATTCATTATTTTCAACTCCTAACAATATCAATACATATTTGGATTAATAATAATAACATAGTTGTTATTTTATTGTTACAAGTTGTATGTATATTTTTACCAGATGAAAAAGAAATACATCCAAATCTACTATCACATATTTCACTTCCTGCTGGTTCACTAGACATAAGCCAATTCCTACAATTCTTTATAATATAAATATATCAAAGAGTAACATAACATTAATATTATCGATCATTAATAATAATAATAATAATAATAATAATAAATTTCCCCAAGAAGTAATACATACTTTGATGATCCAATATAATTTTAACAAAATCAATTGAATGTGTTGTTTCTGTAAATTCTATTCCTTTTACTCTATTTTTCAACAATTCAACTGATTTATTTATTTAAAATATAAAACACTCCTTATTAATAATATAATAATAATGTAAATTGTTATTGTTATGTAATTACTTACAAGAGTTTTGCATGACATCAACAGCACAATGTCCTCCATAACTATTAGCAATGATAAAAATTTTATTTGCAGATGATGGTCTATATATATACACATGTATATATATAGATTTATGTAAATAAATACATTAAAAACAAGATTTTCAGAAAGATAGAATAATAAATTTTCTTACATGACAAAATTTTCAAAAACATAGTTGGTATGAGATTCTGGTGTCTCACTTCCTAATTATTAAATATATATGTCAATATATAATAATAAAAAATGAAGATTTTTATTATTATAAGTCTTGTAAATAATTATATACCCATGATTATTTTAAATGGCACATTTGTCTTTGGTAAAGTGTGCTGAAACAACAATTAATTTTTATGATTTACAATTAATCATTTTCTAATATAATATGTAAATTGAAGGAAAATACATACTACTGCTTTTCCTTTATACCAAAATACTTCATTAGGATTAATGATTATTGCTGGAAATCCCATTTCTTTTGCTTGCTTAACATATGAGATCATTGATCCATCCTTTTTAATTTCAAAGAAATTTTTTTTCTTTTTAACATTACATATCTATCAAAAACTATTTGATTATTCAATTATTATTAATTGTTTGAATCTACAAACATTAACTGATACATCAATCATAACTCTTCTTGACCATCATCCAATCCTAATCAATGATAAATAAAACATTATTAACATGTGCATACATATATGTGTTAAGTATATATATATATCATTAGAAAGTATAACATTACATATTTGCTGTTCCAGGAATAAAAATCATCATTTTATCATTTTCAAGGTAATCTGGACCATTGAAATTAAAGCTATATTAATACAAATATTAGAACTTATTTAATTCACCCACATTAAAAACCAAGGTCAATTCTTTTTTCTTTGGTACCTAACATATATTTTGCTATGAATGTCATCTTTTGTTGCATTAATAGGCAACAAGATTTCTTGTAATCCAAAATCATTCTGTAATCTTCAACCCATTCCATCAAAAAGTTCTAAATAAATATATGTGTAATACATCTATAGAATTAGTTTTAAATTGCTTGTAAACAAATCTATCTATTACTCTAAATAACAGTAAATTACCAATTATAACATCATATAAAGCTTCATTATATGCTCTTTCTTTTACTTCAAAGTTATAAATTTCTCCTACAAAACAAAAATAATTAGTGTATATCTATATTATGACATATATCAATATAATAACATGTATTTGTTTACCTTTTAATGTAAGAAATTGTCCTTTCTCATTTATCTGATAACCTAATTCTTTTAAATTTCTTGGAATATCATGAATAACCCTTTTTAGTTTTCTTTTTTCTAAACATTTTATGTATTTAGATAAAAATGTTTTTTCCGTTTCACGTGTTTGTAATACGTGTTGGACCATCTAGGGATATGAGGGACAACTCAATGTTGCACATATAGATATTTGCCGATCTTCTAATTCCAAAACTGTCACCCCTTCAAAAATTAAAAATGTCTTACATTTCATAGTAAAAAGAGAACTTTACATAGAAAACTTTACACACAAGAGTTTTTGGACAACCGATGCAAAAAATCAAGTTATTATTGTTGAAAGCTTTACACTTCTGAAATTTTCTCTTGATCAGGCTCGTAATGACATTGTTAATTATTAATTACCAAGAAAGCATATAAAATTATATATAATGACAATTATATTCATTTTACTTCTGTTTGCAAACAAACTACAAACGATAACGAAATTAAAACGATTATAATAAGCATAGATATTGTGTGAATGATAAGCAGGTAAAGAAGTAATATATACATATACTGT
>CAJVPN010001044.1:0-18302 GCA_910592215.1 Entrophospora candida
TAATTCTTTTAACAACATAGATCATAGCAATTAAAAAGTTATATGGGCTATTCATAATCAAATAGGATTGTTTTTATATTCATCAGCAACTTTGGCAAAATCTTCATCTTTAAGTCAGAGACAGTAATTTTAACATGGAGAAGAAATTAGCAAGTATTTGAATTTGAATTCGAATTCGAATATACAAATATAATTCTTGGGATCTGATGTAAATTAATTTTATATCACTTAACAAATGGGGGCATTATAAACTAATTGTGATGATAATAACTAAATTTTGATCCCTGAAATTTTCGGTAATACCAATGTTCACTTTGTCTGGTTTTGTTGCAGTATGCCCCATATATGTAATCTCCTCCTCATATTAATATGTAATCATTGGAACAATAAATATCTTAATTATTTTATTATTATTAATTGCTATTACCCAAATTTTCATATAAATAATAACCTCAGCAAAATTTTTCCCAAATTAGGAATGTTAACTCAATTATATGGAGTCTTTCCTTGTACGATCCATTCATCCATAGACGGATTAGTTTTTACACGTTTTTACACGTTGAAAAATGATCAACAGACGCACATAATATCGAACCCCCCCATTGGATGACGCAACTTATTTATTTAAACCTAATACCAATATTAATAATATACTAAGAATATAAAACAACATTGACTATTTTCTATATTAATAAAAAAAATCCCCATTCAACAAGAAGAGCATGATTTTTGATATACCTTGTGACCGAGTTCACAGTAAGAAAACGCATATTATTTTTCTTCTAATTTTCGTTTTCTTTTTGAGTTTTCGGAAGCTCCCCATAATACTTTTTGTTGATTTTTTCCCTTGATAAATTTCCGATAAGTCTTACTTTATCTAAATATTCTTTAATGGCTTTAGTATCATTTATTTTGAACATTCTAAACTCAAGCGTGAATACCGTATTTCGGGTCAACGACACAACATGAGAGAGACCATATTTGAATCTTTTTGAGAGACAGGCGATATATTCGTCTTTGGATCTGACAAAAATGTCATTTTTCTTCTTGAATAGCGGCATTGACATCTTTCCGGTCAATGGAAACGTCAAGTGGATCTCCCCTCTCCAAGGAGATTGATTTAAAAAAAAAACGCGAGCAACTTGATCAATGACAATTATCCAAACGGCCATGTATCCGGGAATCGAATCAATGGTTCCGTGATCACCATTAATGGTCTCTCATAGATGGTGGGTGCTGAATCTTTTTATTAAAAGTCATAAAGTCACAAATTACTTTTCACAATTTATGAAGGTTTTATTTGTATTCAAGAATAAATCAATCTAAACCAAAATTAATGATATTAAATTTGGCGTTTATGGGGATCAGCCGATTCAATGTAAAGAAAGAGGTATTGTTAGAAAAAAAATTAGGTTTTACTCCTTTAAATATACTTGTTTAAATTTATAAATCATTACTAGCTTGTTGTTAATATATAGTATTAATAATATTACAGACTTGTGGATTATGTCAATTCCAGCTAATCAAGCATTAGCTCCTCAAAATACTCTATATTTGGAGTTTCACCAGAGATTTAAAGAGGCATAGTCTTGAAGTATATTTTTAATCATATTTATTCCACATGATTTTAATCTTACAATGGCCATTTGTGAAGACCTGCATATTTTTAAACAATACTCCTTTATATTGAAAAATTGGCATTGATTCAAATACTGATGGTAGACCATTCTGTTGATTTAATAATAGCGGTAGATGATCCTGATAAACAAATTTATCGGTTAAAAAAGTAAGAGCTTCATAGATAAAAATTTCATTTGATCCTTCAACTTGTAAATCAATAATTCATCCGAATTCTGTCTACTTTACAAAAACCTTTTCGCAACCAGCAAATCGAAATAATGGTAATTATTATAATCATCTAGTCAATCATGGATTGGATTTGATGAATTATCCCAATTAAAGAAAAAATTATATGATCATCAAAGAAAAAAAAATTTTTTTGAATAAGTTTTCTTGCTTAACTTCATTGGTGACAAATATATATATATATATATACATATACACACACACATACACATACAGTTTACTAATTTAGATTTAATGGGGACATAAAAATTTTGTAAAAATCCGGAATTAAAATGCAGGAAAATGTAACGACAATAATAATAAATAAAAACTTTAAAAATATAAAAGTTGGTTGGTTATTAAGTAAGAAAAAATGTGCCATTGATTGAAATGAAAGAATGCATATATGAATAATAATTCGAACTTCTATTAATAGAAATGTTATTTTATGAAATTTTGAAATTATAATCTCCGAGTTGAATGAAGTAATTGAAAATTAACGTGTCTTGCTTCAAGTAAAAATTATTATGGAAGGGGTGGCTTAAAGTGTTATCGCACGCAAGAAATGTTTGTTATGAATATCTTCCTCTATTCATAAACTAATTCCTCTGATGATCTTGACCTGAGCAAGTTTCTAACGTTTTTAATGTGTATATTATGTGTGTGTGTGTGTGTGTGTGTGTTGCTGTGTTTCGACAAAATCATCAAATTCAAAAAAAAAAAAAAGAATAGTAAATTTATTATCTTATATAACTCTGGCAAAACTACGAAAATTAGAATTCGTTCGTTAAGTTTGGTGGCCAACTTCATTACTGATGAATGATTAATTCAAATGACGGGGTACTTTTGGTTACTCCTAAGTCCATGAAATTCTCGTGCTTTTTCAAGCCATTATTTATTTTTCGCACACTTTTTTCAATTAAAAAAAAAACTTGGCTAAGGCTTATCAATAGAATTTCCCAAATATTAGTGTAACCAGTTTCATACTCGTTTTTTTTTTATGAACTAGATCAACATATTTGGCATTTGGTACATAAAACACATAAATAAAATTTAAAAAAAAAAAAAAATTTTATTTTAATTTCTCAACTTCTCATGATATTAACAATAGCAGAAACTAACTTTGCAATAATAGCAAAATCAACAACAACAAAAAAGTTCATCATATTTTTGACAGGGTTAAAAAGTAAAGTAATAACAAGTGGAACACGAAACAAACTGTGCATATTTTGAATTTTTTTTGTTGTTGAAAATTTTGCTATCAAGATTAATAAACTTTCCAATATTGAAAAGTTCTCGGAACCTTGTTGTTACAATACATTTATATTTTTTTTATCCTCCTTAAAACAAAAGAATAATAAAAGATTGTAATTTTTATTATAAGATGTCGTATCAATTTGAATCATCGTCGCCACCTTCCTTATCTTCTTCAATATCTTCACTTTGTTCATCTGATTCTTCCCCGCCGTCATCTTTTATTTCATCTTATTTTACGGAAAATAATGATATAATAACTAGTCACCAACAACAACAGCAACAATATCATCATCATCCTACTAATCATCATCATCATCACCATCATCACCATCATCACCATCAACAACAACAACAACAACAACAACATTATCATTATCAACAGCATCATTTATCTCAAAATGTTCACAATAATTTTTTGTTAGTTACCGATCAGACTCAGGCCAAGACTAAAAAGGAAGATTACGACTACTCTATTCTTAACATTATTCCAAATTTAATAAGTGAAAAAAGGAAAAAAACAATATTTGTAGAAAAACTTGTTGGTGAGTAGAGTAAAAGATATTTATTTATATTATACTAAAAATGAAAGTGATTAAAAAAAATTTTACATGTGAAAATTTTTTATGAATAATAATAATAATAATAATGACAATAAATCTTTATATTAGACATGACTTGCCATATAATTGAAATCATTTGGGCCGATATGTTTTTTGATCCAAGCTCCAAAGTTATTTCACTAAAAGTTTTCGTGAAGGAAACTTTAAGGCGTTCCAGGACTTCGTATTCTACTTTACAAGCAACTTTATTATATTTATTTCGAATTAAATCAAAAATTTCTTTAATTACTGATAGGTCTAATCGTAATAATAATAATAATAACAATAATAATAATAATAACAATCCTGCGACTTGTTGTAGACGGATGTTTTTGGCCGCTTTAATAATTGCTTCGAAATATCTTCAAGATTGTAATTATTCTAATCGTGCATGGTCAAGGGTATCAGGTCTTCCTATTAATGAATTAAATACGATTGAGATATGTTTTCTTCGACTTATTGATTATAATTTGTTTATTTCTGAAAACAATTTTAAACATTGGAGTAGTTTGTTATTAAAATATATTCAAGAAACTTTTTATTTTTCTGGAACAGATCCACGCAAAGATTCTGTAGATAATAGCAATTATTATCATCATCATCACCATCATCACCATCATCCTCATAATCATCCATTTATTAATGACATTTTAGAAAATCAACATTCTATAGTAAAATTGCAAGAAATTATGAAATCTATGGATGAATTTGAAAGTTTAGCTCAGAGATCTTGTCAGAATGATTCATCGAGTGGCAAATATCAAAATCGTAAAAGTACCAGAATTACGGCAAATTGAGAAGGAAGGAAATTATATAAACATGACGAATACATTTTTATTCGCTTTTTAAAGATATTTTCTTCAATTCACACGTATATATTTATCTTATTTATCATCTATATTTTATTTCATTTTAATTTATGTATTATATTAGAATTTTTTTCGTTAAGTTTTTTTTTTTTTTTTTTTTAAAAATAAAAAATTTTATTATCAACATCAACAAACCAATTATAATTATCAAGAGTATTCTATTCGTCACAAAAATATTAATAATCATTTTATTATAATAATACCTTTAATGTCAAAGACCAAACCTTTTCATGCACATCATATATTATATAGATAATTTCATAATAATAATATTTCCTATAATGTTGTACAACTTTTGCGGCAAAACCAGATTTTACAATGATAAACTTTTTGGAATATTTTTTTGTGAAAGATCACGGAGATAGATAGGATTAGGACAACAGGTACTAGTCGGTCATTAAATCTGCGTGACAAACATAGCAAGTCTTTATTTATTACACTAAACCATTTGAAGATTAACTTGATTTGTAGTATCATGGAACAAAAAAAAGTATAATACACAAACTTGAACCTTTTTGTATGAGTGTGACGCATCGATGGGTCATAATACAGGCAAAACTCGATGGAGTCGGTCCTCTCAATCAATCAATGATTGTTTTTATCGAGTTTGCTTGTGTACACAAAATAAGTTATGCCAAATTACCAATCTCGATTTTATACGTCTTTCAGTAATAAAAATCGAAATCTTTTTTTTCTTTTGCAAATATTTCTGATTTTAACGTTGCGATGACTCGTGAAAAAAATACAGTGCCACCTGCACTATGATAATTGTTTATATTTTGAGTTTCTTTTTTTAAATTTTTTAATAATCATACACATATATATTTATATAACAATTAATTTTATATAATATACAATATCGATCCGTTGCTTTATTGTTTATAAAAAAGACAATTTGGTAACAGTGATTCAATTTGATAAAATCAATCATGTTGGCCGTGACGATTGGATGAACTAATGGTGTGTATTTTTTTTATATTTTTTAATTTATCCAATAATTTCAATGTTTGTTGTGTGCGTTTAGCACATCCATGCATATTAATATGAAAGAAACTTTGAAATATTTTTAGAAAAGCCGTCATTTTCCAAATCACTGAATGATTGTTATTTGACCGGTTAAAATAACAAACGTAGTCTCTATATATGCAAAAACTTTGGGTGTCGAGTTTTTTTTGATTGATCGACGATGGTTTATTGTAAATAAAATTTTTATTTTTATTTATTTTTATTTTTGTTACATACATGATAAATAAATTTTTTTTGCTTTTTCTCCAATTATTCGTAGAGTAATAATAACAAAGAATTTACATTCATATCATTATGATACATCAATTCTTCACGCAGGAAAAAAAATTGTGACATAATAATATATAGTTATTTGTTAAAAATTGAATTGAACGTGAAAAAAATGATGTTGTTGAAAACTGCAAAGTAAAAATATTTGATAAAACTACACCAGTTCAACTCAAGGATGTACAAGTGACAATAAAACATTCATTATAGAGGATACGGAATTATAATTATCTTGAATGGGTTTCTTTTAAAAATGAACAGAAAAATATTGAAAAGATTGATGGAAGCAGATTTGGAATTATTTACTTGGATAAACGGTTATAAATGTGCAGATGATGATGACAACGATAAAATAAGTAGTCGTCGAGGTGAGATTATCCTATTGTCATGTAACAACTTATGTCGTTGAATTGTCTTTGTTGTGTATTATTAACATTAATATTGTTCTTTTGTTTTTAGGATGAAACTGATCAACCAATTAATTAAAGTATGAGGCTAACCGAACTTGAAACTAATTGGAGCCTGAAACATCCAACAATTGATTAATATAAAAAGATGCTAGTAAATCTTGGGGCAATTGCGAAACAAATTGCTGAAAGTAGACGCATTTTGTGATGTAGAATGCAACACTATACAATTTGCGTTCAGCTGCAGCAAAGGTAACTAATTAGTTGATCAAAAAAATATTCATTCATTCAAGGTTTATTATTATTTAAGTTATAATATGTATGTATATTGTTTATCAATTATTGTTAATAAATCTATTTTCATTATTATTTATTATTTATTATAGTAGTAATTGCAATAGATATTGATAGTTGGTTTGTTAGAAATAGAATTATTTTTTTTGAATAATAAATCTCAAGAAAAAAATCATCTGCTATAGTTAAGATTAAATTCAGTGTTAGCTATAAAAAAACTTTCTTATCAGGTTTTACTCTATGGGTATTTGTGCTTCCCATGCTTGCTTGTCTTAAACCCTGAAGCTTCGTAATAAAAAACTTGCATGTTGGCTAATGGTTTGTGTGATTGTTTGCATCCTGCACTTGCAAAGATTGATTGGGTCGAATTACTGACCAATATTTGTAATCCAGATTTAATAAGCCAGATCGTAATTTTCAAGATTAAATTCCTGCGCAACGTTATTGATAATTCTTTACATGAGAGCTGGATCTTGTTTAGTAATTTTTGATGGACTAATATGGTATCTTCATCCAAAACAGTGCCAACTCAGTCACACCAATGTTTCTTGTTCTCGCCTCATTTCATGATGTCCAGTTGGACCCTCTCGACAAGTACACTAAACATTATATCTAGAAAAGGATCAGAACATAATACCTGTTTAAGCCAAAGCTCTTCCCTTTCAATCTAAAGCTTCCAGTCCAAACTATTTTTGGAAAAAAGGACTAATATTTTTTTTTCCTATTTTAATTTAAATAATTTCGACTATGTCATGAAGAGCCATTATTCGTGAATTACCTGATGTTTCGCCCGAAATTTGGTTCTATAAATATAAAAAATAATAACGATAGAATAGAAAAAACAAAATACAATGGTTATGATTTCTATTAAAAGCGCTTGATTCAGTTTGTTCACGGTTTTGAACAATATTTTCAATGGATTAATGTAGTGACTCGTGTAACTTGTGTTGATATTTGTGAGAAGAGGCACCGGTTAACCAATATCATTAACATGTAAATATTCCTAATTACTCACTAGTAACATCTACTGCATTTGTAAACGTTTCTAATAAGGGTGCAGACATATTGCCTGAACTATAACTCTATATTGTAACTATGTTGTAACTATTGGAAAGGGTTTGCCGTATGATCGATCGTATGTTGTTATCATAACTGTTTATCTTTTCTTTTTTTTAAGTAACGCCAACATAAATTAGCAAACAAATTTACCAAGATTCCGTGTTTTATTTAATTTCATACGTGCACTTTCTGTATGTCATACTAGAGTGATAACCTCAAGTGCTATATTTTTGCGCCCTTAGTTCCTAATGATATCTTTCAACTTGAAAACAAGGCTTGCAATTGATTTTATTGCTGGTTCGCCACCAGACGTCTCTTGCAACTCGATCGTTTGTCAATTTATTATGGAAGGATCTCCAGTTTTATGTGAAAAATATATTGTGAAGCAATTTTTTGTCTAAAGAAGTGGACCAAACAATTCAAACTGTCACTATTTGTTATTTTGAAATATTACTGATAAATCAAAGAATGTATATTATTATTTTTTATAAATATCCAAAGAAAATGATATCGCTGGTAATAAATATTATTAATCTTTGATGCTAAAGAATTTAAAGCGTAAGTGAGTATATAAAGAAACAAAATAACAATAATGAATGTTTTTTTGAGATGGAATTTTTTATATTGGATTATTATAATCTATTTTTATTATTTTGAGTTTTAAACATATATGGAAAAGTTTAAGTTCACTACTAATTAAGTAATTGAATTCTCTGAAACAATCTTTATGAACACATTTTTTCATAAACACGAACCCCTAGACACGCACGTCTTTGTCGGCCACATGATGTAATCGTGGCACGTAACACGTGACAATTCACAAAGTTTGATAGCAACGTTGTATGAAAATTATTTCAGATCAAATGAAAATGAGCTTTACCATACCATACGTAAAGATAAATATTATTAATATATTACTATTGAAGTTCATTCATATAGCTTTGATGTATTGACTGATTGACAAGTTAACAACCATTTTGTGTGTGAGACCAGGCAGGATTTTTGAATGGACCCTGAAAAAAATTTTGTGTCATGCTGACCCCATATTGTTATTATATATGTAATATATATGATGATTGTTTTTTTTTTGCGGTGACACCTGGAATTTGTTTTCCTTCTCTCATATTATTAATATATATATATATATTGTTCTTTTTAAAAAATTTTCTTTAACCCAATCAGTCAAACAAATAACAAAATCTAGGAAAAAAAATTAGAAAACAGAAGAAAGTAAAGTAAAAAAATAAAATAAATCTAAAAAATTCCATGTCTTCCCCAAAAGTTACTAATACTTTTGTTAGTTCCATTACTGATGTAACTAACGATGCAATTGATGGCGCTTCTGATGGTGCTACTACTACTATTACTATTGCTAATAAAACTACTACTACGAGCGGTTCTACCACTAGTGATGAATCTGCTTCTGACATCGATAATGATAATAGTAATAATAATAACTCCAACATTGAAAATGAAACTGATACAAACAACAACAATTACAACATTACCACGGCCACTACTACTAATACCACTTCTAATGATGAAAAAGAGAAATCAAATGAAGCTAAAGAAGAAACAGATGAAGCTAAAGAAGAAAATGATGGTGATGAAAGTAAACAAGCTTGGCAAATGGTTTGGAATAACGATGTTCAAGCATATTATTATTGGAACACTTTAACAAATGAAACAACTTGGACAACTCCAACCGAATTACTACAACAACAAGAACATCACCAATCACTAGAACCTGATAATAATATTACAAGTGATAATCAATATTATGGATATTCAGAACAAGATTATTATCAATATTATTATGGCTATTATCCAGAAGGTTATTATTATGAATATGATCCAAATATTAATACTTGTGTTAGAATTAACAACACTAATATCAATAATATTAATAATAACATGTTGCTAATACTAATTCTATTCATTATTACTACTACTACTACTACTACTACAGATGCTAATAATAACAACGTCAATTTAACATCTTCGGTAAATTCTTCCACAGCCAACACAGATCAAACAAATCCTTTAGATTCATTATTAGATAAAATTGATACAGAAGTTAAGTCTAAACTTGATGGAAATAATACTAATAACAGTAGTAGTAGCAGTAATAATAATAATAATACTTCTTCTTTTCTATCAAACCCTCCCACGAATTCTTCTACTTCTGCTGCTACTATATATTCACCAAATAATAATACGACAACACGGTTGTCATCATCAACACCACAATTATCGACCATCACATCACCATCTTCATCATATTCTACATCAGATGATATTTCTATTAACAGTAATAATCAATATTCTAAAGAGCTAGATGGCAATTCTGAATATTATTCATTTTTAGCACAACATGGCAGTAATAATGATAACAACAGTAGCGAACCTGCTGGTTATACTGTAACAGGAAGGTTTAATTCACGCACTGGTAAATTTCAACGAGATCCCACTTTGAATCCTGAAAAATTTTCTGCAGAAGCAAAAGCAGCTAGACAAATGTCCTATTTCTTTGATTACGAGCGTTACACTGAGCAAAGAGGATTAAATTATGCTGTCGCCGCATACAACAACAGTACAAGTTTTCCATCTTTGGCAACATTAACGGCACCAATCACACCACCAACAACAATATCAACAACAAAATATAAAAGTAATAAGAAATTAAATAAAAGAGAAATTGAAATATTAAAACAAAAAAGAATCAAGAAAAAAGAAATGAAGAAAAAAGCTTGGTTGATTGGTGGGGATTAATTATAATAATAATTTGAGTTTTTATTAGACGTGT
The DNA here is from genome assembly GCA_910592215.1 of Entrophospora candida. Classification (NCBI taxonomy): domain Eukaryota; kingdom Fungi; phylum Glomeromycota; class Glomeromycetes; order Entrophosporales; family Entrophosporaceae; genus Entrophospora; species Entrophospora candida. The sequence goes on from CAJVPN010001044.1 coordinate 10,430, forward strand.
GCACACAAAGTCATATGTTTGTTTGTCATATGTTTTAAATAATTTAAGTATATATTATATATATATATATATCTCTATATATAATTGCGAAAGTAATATTTTTAATGTAAAAGAAAAACTTGATTGTTTCGTTTATATAGAAAAGATTATTAGATTTTTTTTTTTTATTAAAAAAAATAATTTATTCATTATATATATGTCACTATGATCAATTAATATTGGTGACTCGTCTTTAAAAAATTTTCGAAACCCGAAATATTTTGATTTTGTGTAGCATACATAATTCTAATAATTCTCAAAGACAGATGCTAAAAATAAATTTAAATAATTGGTGTTGTATAATTTTTCTTTATATCGTCACTTTATTCATTGATGATTTGTTTAATTTACAAGAATTAGCAATTTACTTTGTTATTTTCCAAAGGTTAATAATTTGACGATAGATTTAAATAAAGTAATGGAAAAGTGTTTCATAATTTCAACAATAAAAATAAACAAATAATAATCTTGAAACAATTGAAACAAGGAATTTTTGGTATACTTTTGTTAATTTAAAAAAACAATCATAAATAAATACACAAATTTTTAATTTTATTATTAAAAAATTTTTTAGGAAAAAAATGTAACATAATTTATGTATAGTTTATATAAGATATATAAATAAATAAAATTTATTTTCAAATTGTAACTTTATATTACAAGCACGCCTCCACCACTTTTTTTTTTTCTAATCCATTTTTAACACTCTAAAACGTCTTTCTTTCTCTCTATTTCAAATTTTTTTTTCATCATTCTCAAGGGGGGTTCTATATAAAAAAAAACTTAATAATAATAAATAGAATAATAATTAATAATTAAATATAATTTCATAATAATAATATTTACCATTAATTTTTTTAATAATTTAATTTAATTTTAATTTAATTGTCATTTGAGTTTCTATCTTTTCATTTTTTTTTTTTATTCATTTATTTCATTCCAATCTTCAAGTATTATATAATAGAGTTATTATTTAAAGTATAATTATAACAATCTCTTTTTTTTTTTGAAAATTACAAAAAAAAAAAAACCAGAAAGGTAACAATACAAATATAATAATAAAATAATAATAAAATAATATAATAATGGGTTGTTGTATGAGCATAGAAGATAGAGAAAGAAAAAGAAAAAATGACGAGATTGAAAATCAACTTAAAAGAGACAGGCTCTCAATGCGTAATGAAGTTAAAATGCTCTTGCTAGGTATTTATTCATATACATACATCTTTAAAAAAAATGTTCATTCATTCACCCTCTCGCTCGTTCATTCACTAATTCAATTAATCAACTAATCAATTAAAGGTGCTGGCGAATCCGGCAAGTCAACAATTTTAAAACAAATGAAACTTATTCATGATGGAGGCTATTCACCCGAGGAGCGTGAATCATTCAAAGAAATTATTTTCTCAAATACAGTACAATCAATGCGTGTAATTCTAGAGGCAATGGGTACAATGGGAATTTCACTTCGTGATGGGTCAAATAAAGGTTACGAAAGCATCATTCTAAATTTGCCAAGTCAAATCGAAGGTGATCATTTACCTTCAGACGTTTCAACGGCCATCAAAAATTTATGGACTGATAGCGGAGTAAGAGAATGTTTTAATAGATCCAGAGAATATCAATTAAATGATTCAGCAAAATAGTATGTGTCTTTCTTTCTTTCTTTATATTTTACGATGCAATTTATTATTGCTATTATTATTATTATTATTATAAAATAGTGTTTAAATTACATGTATGTCAGCTAATATATAAATGATATTTACTTACTAATACTTGCACTTGTACATTTATATTAAATAGCTATTTTGATTCAATTGATCGCATTTCACAACCAGACTATCTTCCAGACGATCAAGATGTATTAAGATCTCGAGTAAAAACAACTGGGATCACAGAGACTAGCTTCCTAATTAATGAATTAACCTATCGTATGTTCGATGTGGGTGGTCAACGTTCTGAACGTAAGAAATGGATTCATTGTTTTGAAAATGTTACTGCGATTGTTTTCTTGGTAGCTATTTCTGAATATGATCAATTGCTATTGGAAGATGAGACTGTGGTATGTAATTGAGTAGTGCTTAAAGATATATTTATTTATTACATGATTTTTTTTAAGTCGAAACATTTATTTATATACTAAAAATTATTTTACAATTCTTCCTTTTAGAATCGTATGCAAGAAGCATTGACATTATTTGATTCTATTTGTAATTCAAGATGGTTTGTCAAGACGTCAATTATTTTATTTTTAAATAAGATAGATCGTTTCAAAGAAAAATTACCATTATCCCCAATGGTAAAATATTTCCCCGATTATGAAGGTGGAAGTGATTATGAACTTGCGTGTGATTATATACTTAATCGTTTCGTATCACTGAATCAATCAGACATAAAACAAATTTATACACATTTCACTTGCGCAACTGATACGGAACAAATCAAATTTGTGATGGCTGCTGTTAACGATATCATCATTCAAACTAATTTAAGAGATTGCGGTCTTTTATAAAAAAAAAAAAAAAAAAAAAAAAAAAGACGAAGAGGGCGAAGAAAGAAAGAAAGCAGAATGATGATGACGAGGGAGAAACTATTAGATGATAATGATAGTTTATATATAAATATAATTTTAAAAAAATAATATATGTATAGTATATAAAAAAAAAAAAAAAACAAAACTTTAATTTCCATGATTAATACTACCATTAGTTATCACTATTATCAATCACGCACACCGCACATTCACATATTATAATCACATTCATACACACACGCACACAAATATATATATCTCTTGGAAAAGATCCTTTTCCTTCATTTTCATATATATATATATATTTATTTTTTTTGTAATTTTTAAAAAAGTTGTAATATTGATAATAATAAATTTAATGATTTTGTAATAATGGTAATATTAAAATTTTTTTTTATTTATAATTATTTAGTTTTTTTTTTTTATTTTTACTTAATTTATTTAAAAGAAAAAAATTATTATTTATTTATATCAAATAAATAAATAATAAATATATATATAATATATTCATTTGTTTTCTATATCTATATTTTTAAAAAACTTATATATATTTATTTTACATATTTAATTGCATCACTAAAAATTAATATAGCAATAATAATAATATAATAATTTTAAAGAATAAAATAAATTTATTCTTTTTATTCATAATAACTATAACTTGAATAGCAACAAAGCAAATTTATATCCATGTTGTTTTAAAGTCAAACTCACTAAACGATACCTAAAGAAGTGAGATGATGACGATGATGATGATAATAATAATGTCAGGTAATGAAAATGTGCAAAGATGAATGATTAATTTACTACTTAATCTTCAACATATATGCATGCATATTATAATTTATCTCTATTTTTTATAGATGATGATGGTGACGGCTTGTTAGATTCTTTTTAATAATAGTTTGAAATATATTAAATCCTGCAAGTTTCAGATCTTGTAATCTTGGCTCTGAAATTTTACACCTTTAAAATAATTAAACCTGCAACTTATTTGTTGTCATGGTTGGATTGATAATCGGATTTAAGAGCACCGTTCATTCATTCTTTAAATAATTATTATATTATATTATTATTATCTCATTCATCATCACTGATTCTGATTCTTTTTTGACCAGCCGCATTGTCTCTCTCTCTTAATGTTGCAAGCAAGTTTGTATGTAACTTTACAAAATTCATTGTTTCAACGCATTCATTAATTCGTTGTTAATCTTTTAACAGAGATATACATACATACCTTCATTTAATTTCAATTATGTGCTAGTCCAAAATTGACTCTTAAGGGGAGAAATTGGCCGATTAAAATTTTGTCGATCGATCACTTCCCCAGTTTAAAGATCGTGGGGCGGAGTAATATTTTGCAAAAAAAAAAAAAAAGATGGTTGATTTACTGATGGAGTGTTTGTTGGAAATATTTAAACACATAGATAAATGATCATAAAACACTTTTTTTTCTTGCATTCCAGCTAATAAAAGATGGTATAGGATCAATAATATTCCAACTTTATGGAGTCTCAGAACTTTAATTAGTTGTTTATTTGTAGAAGATTGAGAATTTCTTTGTGGAAAAATAAGGTTAAATTAAAATCATTAGAAGAACAACCATCATTATGTAATTATGCTAAATTTGCCACCGAGTTTGTGTATTGAGGATATGAGTTACTTTGAGGCGCTGATGGTTAGTCCAACCTATAATCAAATATATCGTTTAAAGGAAAGATTAGCAGGCTTCATTTTTGATCATTCGGAACTCGGATCACATACATCGATTTAACGCCTGTTTTCAGATTATTTTAATGGTGCCAAGTTTTTTAATAAATTGGCAAAGAATTGTAAAAAAGCATTCAACAATTATCAATCACGAGATCTTTATGTAGTAGTGATGATGGAGTTGATCATAGTCTGGCTCGGCTAATTTTAGCACAAAATAATATATAAATCATTTGCCTGTCTATTCTTTAAGCAATGTATCGGATAAATTTAAAAAGGCCGTATTAAAAACATAACTAACTATTGTAACCATTGGCGATAATAATTATAATTTAGATGCAATTACATTATCAACGTTTCAAAATTTTAAAATTGTTATATATCTACAAGGTTCTGATGATAATGATAACAGTGGTGGCGGTGATGATGACGACGACGATGACGATAACGATGGTAGTGATGACGATGATAATTATAATTACAATAAGAGCAGTAAATCTTAATTCTTTGACCATTAGTGGCAAACCAAGTGATTTTGATTATTTAAGTGAAGTAATTAAATCAATCAATAGGACAAAATTGTAAAAATATTGAATGTTTAAGCACATCGTACAACAATGATATAGATCAATTAATTATAGAAAAGATCTGTTTCGTTTTTTTTAACAGGCGGGATTATTTATTGGACGGTAGCTCTAGATTTGTTCTAAAAATTCAAAAGAGTTATTAGTAGCTGTCTTGTTAACTAACTCTAACTGCATTGAAAAAGTTAAAATTTTATTATCCAAATGGATCATCTGGCAGCACTAGCAAAATGAACTTAAAGATGGAGATTATACGTTTCATAATTGTTATCATTATCCCAAACTGGATTCACATAATCAGTGAATGGTAAAGTGTGGATGCAGTACAAGTCAAAATCATAATTTGGAGAATGTCAAGATCAAGGATGATGATGATACATACAATAGAATAGTTATTGAAATAAAGATAGAGTCATAAGAAGCTTTCAGTTAGAAACTCAAGATCTTAAGAAACTTGTACGTTTTGTCATTTATTTACTTCATCTTTATCAGGGTCAATATAATTATTGTTTTACAAACAAACCGGCCTTTTATCTCAGGCTCGTGTATTCGTTATTTCATAATACACAGGCTTTTAGGATATTCATCTTTGATCACCAATGTCCATCAACTAGGAAAAAAACGAAAAAGAATATTGATTTGAAAGTTTTTCCATTATATAAATTGGCAAGTGTAGTGTGAAAACAAATTTAATTCGATTGTAATTTTTTGATGTAAATACTATATAGTCAAACCTTGTCACAGCGCCAACAAAAAATCCTCTGTGGCAAAAATTGGTGATTATTGTTGATGATGATAATTAAATAAAAAAAGTAATGATAAATAGATAATCAAAAGCAGTCTCAAAGACGATTACAACATTTTTTCTGAAGCTTAGGTTAGTTATTGCTCTCAACAATTTCCTCCTCTTCAGCTGGATCAAAAGAATTATTTCTTCTTCTGTTACCATTTTATTATTTATTTGCAAGCTGTCGATGGTAACATATTATTCTGCTTCTAATGGAGTAGTAAATGATAATTATCTCTCTCTGCATTTGGCAATAAACGCTGATTTTAAAGCAGAACTCCATTCTTTATCTATAAAAGTATTTTTGAAGAGAGCGAAATCCATCCTCGAGTAATTTTACATTAAAAATTACTTTGTGTTCAACCTTCTTTGTGTGGCAGATTGACTCATTGAGAACGAGTTATATTAATTTCTTCGAATATTTGAATATTCAATTTCATTATTAAATGTTTCATTTTCTGAAGGAAAAGTTCATAATGTTGGTTGTTACTTTAGCAACTTATTTTATTGCATTTGTTATAGAATAGGTTTTGGTGAAGATGTAGTAGGATCGCGTTTTGAAACATATGGATAATGATTCTTTTTTTTAGTATTATTAATATAGTTTCTTATATGAATATTAATACAATTAAAAATAGTTTTTTTACTCGCATTACGTGATGAAGACTAGTGTTTTTGATGATGTATTCTTGGAGATTTGCATCCAGTCAAAGTTCATCCGAAAAGAAATCTTCATCATCTATATGGTAAATATAATTGTTTGAAATTTTGGCCAAATCCTTGATAAACAATTGTTTTTTTTAAAATCTTCGATTAAACATTGGATAAATAATTCATTCGATTGTTTGTTTTGAAAAATCGATTTTAGTATTAGATCAAATAAATAACTATATATTGACAAATAGACCCGTATAAATCTTTTTTCTTGATATTCTGTCAAAGTTTAAGGATTACGAATTAATAATAATATCATTATTGAAGAATTATTACATCACTGTCCTGATTGTTATTTCTCAAATATTAATATACCCATTTACAATAGTTACTATCATTGTACTATAGAATCGTTTTTGAACACTAATTAATTTAGTCTTCATGTAATAAATCAATTAACTAACAATCTAACGAAACAATTCGGTGGTAATCTAATCAATCAAAATTCTATCCATAATTTGTGACCGTTGTCGGCTTAGGTGCTGCCTTTAGGTGCCCCCATTATATCTTAAGCCTTGATAGAATCTGGTATAAACGGTTTCTGGTAGCCCTAGAAGAACTTTAACATAAAATAAATTTCAACTATGAAGGAAAAGATAGCGGTGTTTTTATTTTTAGTATGTTCTTTTAAAAAAAAATAGACATCTATGGAGCGGCAAGTGAAATATAGGCGATGAAGTTCTTGACAAAGAACAACAATTACAACAATTGAAAAGAATCAGGAGATCAATAACAATTGAGGTGAGTCTATCTATATAGGACTTTGAATTGGTTATAATTACGAAATCAAATACTTCAAATGAAACAAGGGAAAAATGGAATTTGCATTTGGATTTACTTTTTTTGTTTTTATTACAGTCTAGCGCACTCTCATTTATAACTATATTCAATATTTTTACTGTAGGAGAAATTAAAGGAATTCGAGATATTGTATACAAGGAAATTCCTAATACTAAGGTCGGTTAAAAAGAAGATTTTAATATCCCGCAAGATTAGGAACGTGAAATTATGAAGGAAAACAATTGGGTAAAATCAAGCACCTATAATATCAATTGTTAAAGGAACACGAAAACAAAAGAAATTAGACTAATAATAATTTTTGATTTGCAAATAAATACTACAAAAAGAAATTATTGAAAAATAAATAAATATTAAAAAGTTAAAATGTCCTTCGAAAAGTTATTAGCACATGGCAGAAGAGAACTAGTAATTAAAATTCAGAATGAAATGAATGGTATTGCTTATTCTGCTTTTCCAACTACTTCTAATTCTGACAGAGAAAATAGAAAAAATTATTTTTTACAATTAGTCAAAGAAAGCCAAGAACTATTAGAAAATGAAAAGGAATATTGTAGAGAAAGGTTTATTTATAACTTCGAATTAAAAAAAGCAATTTATAAAATTGGCAAACAAAGAGAATGCAATTATTGTAAAACAACAAGATACTCTGATAAATATTGTGAAAAGTGTATTAGTCTACACTTACAGAGCCTTTTCAGTACT
>CAJVPN010001045.1:0-18268 GCA_910592215.1 Entrophospora candida
TTTTTTTTTTGAAGTGGACGATAATAATTTTATTCGTGTAACGTTTATATTGAATGACACTTGATCTGCGACTATTAGTATTAGTATCATTAGTATTAGTATCATTAGTATTAGTAATAATATTACCTAATTTTAAACCACCATAACTTTTTATTTTATTAAAAAATTTCTCTATTACATTGTTCCAAAGATTGCAAAAATAGAATGTTTTTTATGGACCAACAAATATTTCCAGTTATCAGGGTTTAAAATTTGCAATTTTTATGTCTTTAGATAAGGCGCACCACACTAAAAATGTACTTATTGTACTTGATGCAAGGAGTCAACCTAAGAAAGAAACATACTGGTCTTTTGAGACCGAGACTAACATAACCCTATTATTGTTATTATTATTGTTATTATATACGTAAATATACAAACAATATTTTGCATGTATGTTTCTGTTTTCTTTTTTAGACTATTACACGAAAAAGAATTATTAATTCCATTTAAAATTTTTTCATTTATAATCTTTATTTTTTTTAAGAAAAAGAATGAAATATATCTTTTAATGCAATATCTATCTATCTATGTATAACAAATAAATGTGTATATACATATATGAAAAAATAGATATAAATAAGAAAAATTTTATTTATTTAATATCAACATTATAATTAGCTCACGGGTGTTGAAGGTGGATCAATAACAATACCTAATGTTTGCATAAGTTCCGCAAGATACTCATCCCCCCAATGTAAATAAATATTTGATCGTTGCTGGTCATTGGTTTGATGATTATAAGTTGAGGTTGGTAAAGCATAGCCACTCGCCAGTTGTTGCAAACAATTACCTCCTACAAATTTTTTAAAGAAAGTTACATATATAATATTGTATTTAATATTGTTGTCAATTTACCTTGCAAGTCATCACCATTACCATCATTAAAAGCAGATGCTTAAAAAAAATTTTTTTTTTTGTTAATAAGAACGAACGAATAAATTAATTAATTTACATTACTTATAAATACCATTAATATTAAGATTGACATAAGCGTCAACAACAACATTAACTGAATTTACGGAAATATGTACGTATATGTTACCATTAGTAATATTTGCTACTATTTTTATTTTTATTTTTATTTTTATTTTCATCATTGCTATTACCTTGTGTTTTTGGACTCAAAATACTAAAAGTACTTTCTAAATTAAGATTATCAGTCACTACTTTATTGTTTCCATGACGACATTGTTTAATAACCTTGGCAGTATTATCAGCAGTATTGATATCACAGTTTTCTGTTTTGTTTTCCTATTTTTAAGAAAAATAAATAATTACTTGAACAAAGAAAGAATATTGAAAAAATATGATTTTTTTACCTTAGGTTTATTTCCGATACCAGGTTTGCGGCCTCTTTTTCCAGGTTTTTCATCAAAAATACATGACTTATTCTCTTCAATACACCTATTGCAAGAAGTAGAATCTTTGTTTTCTTTTTTACACCCTATATGTGCTTTACGACACGAGTGGCATGCATTAGAAGTGTGTTTTCGTTTGATTGTTGCTTTTTTGGTTTCTGCTTTTTTTTGTTGTTGGCATCGAGTCAGATCAGGTTCCTTATCCTTTTTCGGTTGTGTGTTTGTTGGAATACCACATGCATCCGGTTTCGATACACTATATTCGGACTGTGGCGTCGTATGACCCTGTTGTTCGTTAGAAAGATATGTCTCTGTACTTGGGTAATTTACGAATTGAAAACTTAGTACAGGTTGTTGTAATTGATTATTATCGAATAATTTTGAATCTATATCAGTATGTGGATCCGTATAAGTTGGTTGATATGATATATTCTGTCTCAGACCTATATAAGTTGATTGACCCGTATAAGATGATGGTGAATATGATATTTGATTCTGATAAGCCGATTGATCCGTATAAGATTGTGGATATGGTATTTGATTGTTATCCACTCGTTGTATATCTATATTATTACCCAAATATTGTAATGGATCTATACAATAGTGTTCAACCAATTGATTGTGAGTTTGGTGCTCGTTTAATTGAAACTGATACATTTTTTTTGGTTGAAATTAATTATAAATAAAAAAAATTTAAAATTACAGATTGATGCCGAAAGATCAATCAAGTAAAATTTTTTTAAACAAAAGTTTATATTTATATTAAAAAAATTTATATTTTCCTTTAAAAAATTTTACGACGGAAAAAATTTGACAATATTTTTTTTATACATTAATAGTGTGTAATAAAAAAAACCGGTTTTTTGTCTCACACTGTACAATAAATAACGTTATCAAAGACAGTTATGTTATCTATTTGCTAAAATTTTTTCTTCAAAAAGATAAAGAAGTTTTTAACGGTCTAAAAATTAGATTTAAATTAAATAAAAAGATCAATCTGTCTTTCATTCAATGATGATAATTAATATTAATATCAATATTTTTAATTTTATATTTTCCAATTTTTCCGACTGTAATTGGTTACACACAGCCTGAGAAATATGTCACCATTGTGTTGATCGTGATTGCTGTTTGTTTTCCAATTATGATCATTAAACTTTACTACAGTGTGTATTATATATTAATTCCAATAAGTCTGTCCAATAAATAATCAATCTATGAAATACGATAAAAAATAAATTCAATTAATCAATCTATAATTTTTTTATTCCTTGATGAAACACACCAATTTTCCCGCTAGGGAAAATTGTTGTGTTGTTACTATTGCTGTAATTTCGTACCGCCTGACAGTGTATAAAATTCGTGCACACACAGTGCACAACTTATAAATTATTTTTTAATCAGAAATTTTTTTTGTGCCGGCACAAAAAAATTATATATACACGCCTGATATGATGATTTCTTATTTGCCTCAAACAAATTTATAAATAATGATAATAATCCTTTTTAAAATTTTATTTACTATTATTAATACTTTTCAATATTGATTTGTTTACTGTTGCAATAAAATTTGACAAATCTCCAGGATTCCATTATTTTAAGTTAAAATGAACTGCGAGTACAGGAATCCGGAGAATCAATTTAAGAATATTCTATTATAAATTAATATTTTTGTTTTAAATTAAATGAGGCAAAATCTAAATAATTTGGTAAAGTATGGTTCAGAAGGAAGAACGTTGTTTATTGTTAATAATAATAATAATCAGAGAGGTATTTCTTTTTTCCCGATTACTTTTTTTTTATTTTCGAAATAGTCAAAATATCTTGAAATTATGGAGGTGCCTATGATGTTATGTCTAGCAAGTATTTTCGCAGAGACATAAGTAAAGTTTTTTCTAAAAAAAATATATTTTATGGTAAATAAAACCAATTAGATTCATTTATTAACCTATGTATTTTAAAAAAAGATAAATAATTACTTTAAATCTTATTAAAGCATGCGTGAATTAAACATTGGTATTAAATATTAATTGCTATTATTATTGTTATTATTATTATTATTAATTAGTTGGCAGCAGTTCAAAGAGGTTAAATACTGCATATAATATAATATACACACACCAATATTTTGTACATATGTTTCTATTTATTCTACACGAAAAAGAACTATTAATGAAGTACTTTTAAACAGATAGCATATAACATGCCACTAATCTTTATTCACAATTTTCGTTGTTATTATTATATACACGATCCATTTAAAAATATTTTATTTATAAAGTTTAAAGTTTTTTTTTAAAAGAATGAAAAATTTTTTAAGGAAAAAAAACGAAAAATTTTTTTAAAAAAATAAAACCAAAAAAAAAAGAAATTTGATAAAAAGTATATAATATATTTATATTTTTTTAAAGATGAAATTTTGTTGATAGAATATATATTTTTAAAAGGGAAAAAAAATGCGTACGTATATGAAAAAATAGATATAAGAAAGAAAATTTTTATCGATTTAGTATCACCTTTATAATTAGCCCATAGGTGTTGAAAGTCGTAGTTATTGTGGTGGTGTTTGCATCGCAGGATCAATACAATCACCAAATAATTGCATAAATACCATATTCATAGCATACTCGTACTCAACAGGGCTTAATTGTTGCTGAGCATTGGTTTGATAATTATCGGTTGAGATTGCTAAACTATTCGACATATTATTATTACCTTGAAACAGTTGCTGTTGTTCCAGTTGTTGCCAATTATTATGACCTCCTAAAAATTTTTTAAGAAAATTACATATATGATATTGTATATATGATGTATGTGTTTAATATTTCTATCAATTTACCCTGCGGATTAACATTACGATAATCATTATAACTAAAAACAGGAAGTGCTTAAAAAAATTTTGTTAGTTAGTAAGAGCGAGCGAATAAATAAATAAATTACACCATTACCATTATAATATTGATTATCAACAATAACCGGGTTTGCGGAAATATCTGCGTGTATATTATCATTAGTAACATTTGCTATTTTATTTTTTTATTATTGCTATTACTATTACTAATACCTGATGATTGACTTATGCTTGAACTCAAAATACTAAAAGTATCTTCACGTAAATTATAACCATCAGCTGTTACTTTATTGTTACTTTGACAACATGGTTTAGCATCAGTGACAGTGTTATCAGCAGTGTTGATATCACAGTTTTCATTTTCATTTTTCTATTAATTAAAACAGATAATTATTGAAACAAAGAAAGAATATTGAAAAAATTTGATTTTTTTACCTTAGGTCTATTTTTCGATCCTTTTTTACGACCTCTCTTTTTGAAAGATTTATTGAATATACAATGTTGTTTTCTTTTTTCATCAATACACCTATTGCAAACATCAGAGCCATCTTCCTTTTCACATCTTAGACGTGATACACGGCATGGATCGCATGCATTAAGAGAATGATTGCGCTTTACATAAGGTTTCTTTCCTTTGGCTTTTTTCCGTTGGCGACGATCAGGTTGCGGTCGTGAAGTTATTAGATATGTATGGTAATTCCGTAATTGTGAACTTAGTCCAGATTGTTGTGAATATGATATTGAATTATTATCTGATGGCTGTGGGCATGATCTGAACTGATCCATTTTTTTTTAAATAATTGTTGAAATTAATTAAAAAAAATTTTAAAATTGACGAAGGGAAATAAAATCAATCAAATTTTCATTTGATTATTAAAGAGAAAGGTTATTTGGAACCTTATTTATATTTAAAAAAAAAATTCCTTTGAAAATTTTGCGGTAACGGAAAAAAAATTTTGATATACTAATACTGATACATTAATAAACAAACAAACAAACAAACAATAGATATCTTTTGTTATCAAGCAAGACAGTTTTCATTTCACGTTAGTTATTTACTAAATTTTTCCTCAAAGAACTTTAAAGTTTTAACGGTCCAATAACTTAATCTTTAGATTTAAAAGATCAATTTGCCTTTCATTCAATGAATGATATGATGTTGATGATGATGATGATGAACTAATATTTTCACCATTGTGTTGGTCGTAATTACGGGTTTTCCAATTACGATCAACTCAATGTTTAAGCTTTACCACGATATTTTTTTATTTGAGGCAGGATTACTTAAATGACGTGTATTATATATTAATTCCGATAAGCCTGTCTAATAAATAATCAATCTATAATTTTTTATTCCTTTACCAGTTTCTCTAACGGGAAAATTGTTGTGTTGTACCACCTGATATCGATTTTCGATGAAATTTTTATTGTTATTTTAAATTTCTTGGCCTTGTTATACGTGAAAATGAAATTATGTGAATTCGCAATTCACATACGTGAAATTCAAATTAACCAATCAGAATTTCACCCCACTCCATAATATTTCAATTTCAATTTCACATACAACAGCCTTAAACAAATTTACAAATGAAGCTGATAAAATTTGTATCAATGATAATTAGAAAAGGTTTTACATTCCTACAGGCAAAGAATTGGGTGGTGTAATTTTATACTCAAATGTGGTAAATATAAAGATTTCAACATTAAATTATTTAAAAAATTCGTCAGGAAACCAATTTCAATGGTGATATTAAAAGTATAACAAAGAACAGTTACAAATGTAATTACATAAATTTTTTTTTGTGTTAACAAAAACAATGGAGATTTCTATAATCCACATTCATTATATGTTGGTTTTTATGCAATAGTATGAGGACTTAAACAAGATATACCAAACTTGGCTGAAAATTTATTTGATAAAACGAATATCCAAAATTATCGCAGACACTGTTGGGCAAAATCAAATAAATTTAAGATAATGCTAGAAGGACAAAATCCGATACACATTGTTGAATCCGAATGAACACCTCTTCTCACAAAAAAAGGATCTTTTGGCTTCGTATATATGTAGATTTCGTGAAGGAGATCTAAAGAACTTAAAGATTTTTGGGTAAGACTAAATGATGATAAAAGTGTAACTGTGTCACTTCCCAGGAAAATAAATTATGCTGGTGATCTTGATGATATGGATAATAATGGTCGAGTTTGTGAAATACCAGCTGACACCAACAGTAAATTTAACCTGTACAAGTATTATTGAAACAGACCAGCTCATTATGAATGCCCGATGTTTTTTTAAGATAGAAAATAAACTAATATTGAAAATGCAAATAGTTTTCAGATACAAACCTAGGAAAAAATTCACTTAAATACTTTAAACAAATCTGTGAAGATTGTAATATTGGTAAACAACGCATAGTAAATCATTCCATAAGAACATCTGGTATAATGCAATTAACAAACTTGGATGCTCCTTTTAATGAAATTATGGCATATAGTTGACACCACCGTTCACTTGCTGGTTTAAATTCTTCCCTAAAAATAGATGCTTAACAATGTATCATCTTTGATCAATCCAGGATCATCATTTGACATGAAATTTTTTAATAATTGATCTAATGAAAAATGTATAATAATAATTATACAAAAAGATCATATCAGATTGTAGCTTGATTTCGCATATAAGATTATTTGAAAAAAAGCTTGGATCAGATAGCCATTACCTGCTTATGTTCAATAGTACTCATTATTTAGGCATTTTGAAGTAATGTTCAACGGTATTAAAGGGAATATTCACTTCCTGGTGTATTATGAACAAGCATTGTCAGGCCAGTAATGTAAATAATGTGAAAAGTTAGGTCTCAACTTTGTGTAACACGTGCTTATAAAATGCCAGAAAGTAAATGTAGACGAAGCCTTTTTATCTTATAAATGTCTTTAATGAGAGATAAAGAAAGCTGGTAAAGATATGTGAATCACATTTATTGTTTGCTCATGAATCGTCATAATTTTCGTTACACACTGTATAGCATAGCGGAAATTTGTTGTTACACGAAATGTTATATAGAACCCATCGCTCCTGAAACTTCACCAGTATATAGTTGTTACCTCTCTAAATTCAGATCCAATTCAAATCCAGTTTACCACTTACATTTTTATTGTCGTGTATTGTAAAATTACGTTGCACAATGTAAAAAATTTCAAATTTCCACTATGGTATCAAGGAAAAAAAAAAAGAAAAATTATTTTAGCAGAGGTAGTAATGTTATATGCGGAAATTTAAACTATGTGATATAGAATTCTGATTGGCTAATTTTGTATTTCACGTATGTGAATTGCAAATTCACATAAATTTCATTTTCACGCACAACATAACCATCAAGGAAAATATTATTTTATCAGAGATTAATTATATAAAGAATTAATTGATGCTTTGTTACCCCTTTCAGGAAAAACTGATCTATGATTAAACAATCTATCTGATGCTTTTTATGCGACTATCAAAGGAAAAAAAAACAGTAAATATTCTTATAGAACATTATTTCTCCACCAAGAAATCGAACAAACAGTTTCATCTAGTGATGGTATTTAACCTTTTTAAAATATGAATATAGACCTCTTTAAGAATAAAACGATTGGATTAGTAACATGTATCTTTTTTATTCTTACTTTTTATTGGTTGAAATTTGTTAAATCTCCATACGAGAAACTTACTGTGGTTTTATATTAAAAAAATTTTGCGGCTGATATTTATTATTCATGGAAAATTAATTTGCAGCCTATTACAGTATTAAAATAAATAAATCTTTTGCTGCCAAGACAGTTATTATTGGGATTATCTACTAAAGTTTTTAACAGAATAAATATTAATTTTATTATTATATTACAGGATTATTTATTTGAAGTAGAATTACTCAGATGACATATTAACATTAATATTTAATTTAATACTGATAAGCCCTGTTAGTCTATAATTTTTTACTGGAGTTGCTATTTCTCACCAGTGAGAAATAGCAATCCTATTTTTTATTTTATTCCTTTAAAACTTCATTATGAATTTGTTCAACAAATTTTTTCTTTGCTAATTACAATAATGATGATGATAACGGAATGTAGATAATTTTATAATTTTAGTTGTCTTTTTTTTTAATATTAAAAATATATAAATATAAATACAAAAGCCAAGATGTTTTTTTTAAAATGAAAACAAAAGAATAATTTTTGCGCAAAAAAAATTTTTAATTTATACAAATATCTGAAGTAATGAATAATTATGAACATCCAAAACATAAGATCATCCAAAATAATTATGAGCATTTAAAGTCACCAAACATTTGTAACTGTTGTAGTGGTGGTTGTGGTTGTTGCTCCATCTCTGGGCTATGAATAACACCTGGTTGCAAATATAGCTCATACGACAAATATGTTTCATAGAACTCAGGACCTGACGTATTTTCAAAAAAATTACATATATGATATTGTATATATATTATTAGTATTATTGTTATTAACTATTACTAATACTTCTATCAATATTATTATAATGACTTAAATTAAAAATATTTCGTTCGCCATCTCATATAGAACGCCCATCTGCCATAGGCATCTATTGTTCGTATGGTGACAAACAAATATTATTGCCTAGATTTACGAAAATATGTACACATCAGGTATTTGCTTTTTATTTTTATTTTTATTGTTGCTACTATTATTATTAATACTTCTATCAATATTATCATAATTCCCTTGTAAATTAAAATTAATTATAAATTCGTTGGGAGAATTTCTGTTTCATTTTTCGATAATAAAATAAATATTTGAAACAAAGAAATTTTTTTGAAAAAAGTGGATTTTTTACCTTTATTATTGTTTTTTGATCCACGTTTACGACTTCTCTTTTTGAGAGATTTATTGAATGTGCATTTTACATTAATGTCAAGATACCTGTTGCAAATAGGTGAACTATTTATAATTTTGCACATATGATGTGCTTCACGACACACATCGCATGCAGGACAAGAGTTTGTTCGTTTTCATTTTTTGTTAAAATTAATATGTATAAAAAATTACAAACTGACAAAATAAATTAATTAATATGAAAAAAGTGAAAATTTTTCCACGGAAAATTAATCAAGACTAGGGTTGACAAATGGTGATCTCATATAAAATTGAGCAACGTCATTGGTGCAAATCAATTTTCTCTAATAAACAAAAAAACAGAACAAAAAACCAATTAAAAATGCTTTTAGTACTGTCCAAAAAGGTTGTTTGGCGGTCCTAATTGATCATTTCATTGAATTGTCTTCTGCGTGATGTACTTTCTTCTTCTACCTAACACAATCTGTCTGTTTCAAATTCTGAAGAATTCATATATTCATCATCATCATTAGAAAGATGATTTTCGTTCATTTACAATAGAATCCCAACTCTTGCAATTTCAATTTCATCCTTATTTGACTGAATATATTTCTTCTGGCATAGAATTCATTTCAGTGCTTTCCCACTTATGGTTTTTCGAGTTAGGAGAGATAGTCCATGTGAAAAAATTAAACAATTTAATTTCTTGATTTCTAGAAAGGTGAAAGGCAAGTTATTTGAAATTATCGTATAAAACAATAATTGTTCAAACTTTGTTTATCATTTATTGAAAATGATTAAGCAATTAATGATTATAGACGATCAACAAAGGGGTCCCAAATTTTCTAGATTCTATTTCCATATTTAGTATATTCCCTGACTGTATTAGAGATAATAATAATAAGCACCGTTGTGTCATCATTCATTATTCCGAAAAAAATTATTTGAGATTCTAGGTTAAAATTTTGATATAACAAACAGCTTAAAAAAATAAAAATACCTTTATCATCTTTACCGTATAATATCAACATATTTAATTTATATATTAAAATTTCATATCATACTATTTACAATATATTTAAAAATATAATGATATTGCAAATGTGTGAACGAGTTCTCAACTAGGCTTCCGTCGGCTGCTAGCCGCAACCGCCACCACTGTTATTTTTAATTGACAATAAATAAAAAATAAAATAAATATACTATTTGAGACGTCCCTACAAGCAGTATATAGTAGATTTAAAAGGGTTCCTAATTAATAATTAAACAATTAATCATTAGAAAGGGCTACCAAAATAATTCACAATGGCTTTGTCTCTTTAACAATTTGTATATAAGAGATAATAATTTAAAATATGTTTATTTCAATGTTAATTAGTTATTACAAAGTTATATGTTTGAAAAGTTATCTATCTGAAAGTTACCTACTTCAAGATGCTTAAATACCTCTTGAAGTTTCACGAAATTATAATGGCTTGATATTACTTAAAATCATAAGAACAAAAAAGATCATGTGGCAATTTACAGATAAAGAAATATTAATATTAATATTATTTAATATTAAATTTTCGAATTTAATTGTATAACAAATATTAAAATAATTCCGTGTTGACAATAATTTATTTTTAATAATATAATTATTATTTATACAGAAAATGTTGACGTTTTTAATAATTGATTATGTTGTTCATTTTCTCTGTAACGAATATGTAATTTTGTGCCTCTGATTGCTATAGAGAGAGATGTTATTATAGAAAGAGAAAATTTTTTGAATCTGTGAGAAGTTCTGGGTGGCATTCTCAATCTCCAACCATAAATTAATTAGTGTTACCCGTATAACTTATCACCAATTGTTGGATAAATCGTGAATTAAAAAATTAACATTTGAATTTACTTATTACTATCCTGTCTTCTTGAATGAATCCAAATAACTGTTCTAATACCTTTAATATCTTCTATTTAACATTACTGACCTATACTGGATGACAGCTCTCTCGTATCAATTCATAGAAAATATACATCGAACCGAGTTGAATTTTAAGGTGATCCGATTCAATTCGAATCAAATCGGATTCTAAATTTTTTTTTGATGTCATATTAATAGGTTTTTATTCGGATAACGTTTATTCGAGTGATTTTATTTGTTCATTATGGATTTGGACATTGAAAATACAAATACACTGAATGTTTATTCGAATAAAATGGATAATTTAAATAAGAATTTGTGTTACGAAATAAAAAAAAATTCTGTTTATTGATATCAACGAATTGACTTTTGCACGGTTGCGAAACTCTCGAGTTTTGGAAACCAACACTATAACATTCCAATGAAAAATTTGTTGTAACGCAGATAGGGTTCATTGCATTGTTAGTATTAATATTAATAATGATAATAAATAAAAGCAATATAATTTACAATTGCACAATTCATTGATAAATAATAATGATGAATGACAATAATTGCATTGTTGAAAATGATGCCTCTTCGATGGCTTCCAAGAACAAAAAATGAAGCGCGAAACCATTTTGCAGTTACGGATGGAAAAGCCAAATGCAATTATTGCGCCAGGTAAATATTTTTTCGACTTTTAAAACTATTTATTTCCAAAGGCAACTCTTTTATGCAGAATTCAAATTATTTCATATGAACCAAGTCACATTAAAACATTTATTTATTCACTTATAGACTTGAATATTTAGCGAATATATCACCATCCAAAACGTTCCTTACTAAAATATACTTTCCTGTATAATATTCTATGCTTCATACCGATTATTTTTGCCCATATAATAAATAATAATATAAAATAGTATGCATATTATTAGTGCACCTTTACATTTTCAATAAAATTTAAAGTGCCTTTTATATTAATTAAAGATAGCTTAAAGCCTATTCATTTGATTCAACAAAAGCATATAGTAGAGGATATACATGAAGTCAAAATGGTCGAAAATAGTTCTGATTTGTGTTCTAATTTCCTTTAAATCGATTTGGAATATTCATAAAAAAAATAATAATTACTTTTATCAAAACCTGATTCTCGTTTTCTTGCCTAATCCATTTTAAACCATCATTAATTTTTTCAGCTCGTTAAATATAAATCAAATAACGTCAGAAAATTGCATAAACTATAATGATTATCCTACCATAATACACAATAATATGTATGATCTCACATACACTGCTAGTTTAGCCATTCTATCTCTCTAGTGGCTGTCTTTAAAGAAATTGATAAAGCATCTAACTGCCAGCTACCCTCATTTATGGAAGTATCCATCCATTCCTTCATACACTTTACTCTTTCTGATGTAATAGCTAAAAAAGATTTTAAAAAAATCATTTTTTAAATCAATAAATTTCATTCATCAATATTGTTTTTGGAAATCATATTTTCAAAATCTTTAGCATGATAAAGGATATCAACTGTATTTTTCATCAGCTCCCATTCTTCCATTGTAAATTGAGCTTTGTATCAAGAATGAGGGAAATTATTGATGATGCAAGAGGATCGGTGAAATCAAGTTCATTGGACCAAAGTTTTTTATTATTGATTTGATTCTAATTTGAAATGGTTCAGATAAACTGTTTCTGGAGATTTCCTTCACCTTTTTAAAATGTAATCAGTAATTATTATATTCACGAGTATACAAACACATGTAAATAACTTAAATTATTAAAATAAAGAATAATTGAATAGAGATAATTTGCCCAAAACTAATTATAAATCATCTTATTGCTGGTAAAACCCAGGCATGCTTAATAAATATCTGCCTTTAATTTATTTCATTAGCTTTGATTATTTTTAAAAAGTCTGATTTTTGTACCTACATAAGTAATGAAATAACTAATAAAATATTAGATACTCTAGTTAATTATTATTCGAAATCAGATTTTGATTCTGTTGTGCGTGAAACTTAAACACACGAAACGATTCAAATTACAACTATAATATGTGGTGTCAGGTCCCCCTCCACCATAGAAAATTTATTTATGGAAATTCTGTACATTTGTGATATTAATATTAATATTTATTTGTATATTGTAAGAAATATCCTTTAATAATAATGCACAATTACACGAAAATATAAAATGGATAGTAATAGATAAATGGACAGGACATTTATTAATTTACAAATTTCTGTTACACGGACGGACCATTTATTTTTTTTTTTTTAAAAAAAGAATGGAATATATATATCTTTAAAATAAATGTAAAGGAAAAAGAGCGCAAGATCTATATATATATATATATATATACATATATGAAAAATAGGTATATATAAGAAAATTTTTATTTACTATTACATACAGGTGTTGGTCGTAGTTATTATGGTGGTGTTTAAACCGCTGGATCAATAACACCCGATGACTGCATCAATTACTCATACGTATATAAATACGTATCAAAATAATCATCATGGCTTGATTGTTGCTGATAATTGGTTTGATGATTATAGGTTGAGGTTGGTAAGACACAGCCCTCAGTACTCCAACGATTACCTCCTACAAATTTTTTTAAGAAAATTACATATATAAAAAATTTTTTTGTTAATAACAAAAAAATTAATTAATTTACATTACTTGCAGTATACAGAAATATGTACATATATTATTGTTATTACTAATACTTTTATCAATATTATCATAATGAATCAAGATACCTTGTGGATAGGCTTCATTGCTTGGACATAGAGTCATAGGTTGCATCAATTGCTCATATGGTGATAAATTAGTATTGTCATGACTATCTGCATTACCTAGATTTATTAAAATATGTACGCATCAGATATGTTATTATTGTTAGCAGTGTTTGCTTTTTATTTTTATTTTTATTATTGCTACTATTATTACTAATACTTTTATCAATATTATCATAATGAATCAAGATACCTTGTGTATAGGCTTCATTGCTTGGACCACATAGAGCTATAGGTTGTGTCAATTGTTCATGCAGTGATAAATCAGTATTGTCACGACTATTGACATTATCTAGATTAATGAAAATATGTGCGCATCAGGTATGTTATTATTGTTAGCAGTGTTTGCTTTTTATTTTTATTTTTATTATATATATTACTAATACTTTATCAATATTATCATAATGAATCAAGATACCTTGTGTATAGGCTTCATTGCTTGGACCACATAGAGCCATAGGTTGTGTCAATTGTTCATGCGGTGATAAATCAGTATTATCATGACTATTGACATTATCTAGATTTATTAAAATATGTACGCATCAGATATGTTATTATTGTTAGCAGTGTTTGCTTTTTATTTTTATTTTTATTATTGCTACTATTATTACTAATACTTTTATCAATATTATCATAATGGATCAAGTTACCTTGTGATTGTATAGGATAGACTTGCAAATCTTCAATGCTTGAACTCAAATTAATAACGCCACCTTCACGTATAACATGACCATTAACCAAATCAACGTTGTCTTTACGAAAACATGACGTATCAGTAGTGTTTGTTTTTATTTTATTTTTATTATTACTACTACTATTATTACTAATGCTTTTGTCAATATTATCATAACGAATTAATATACCTTGTGGATTGACTTGTAAATCTTCATTGCCAGATTCAATAATATTCTTCACACCTTCAATTAGACCACGATGAGTATCATTGACAGCATTATCAGCAACGTTGACAGCATTAGAATTGCTGTTTTCAGTTCCATTCATCTATTAATTAAGGAAATAAATAACTATTTGGAACAAAGAAAGAATATTGAAAAAAGGATGTTTTACCTTTGGTTTGTTTTTGCTAGGTCTGCCTCTACTTTTGTGAGGTTTTTTAAAACTGCAATTCTTATTATTATTATCAATACATCTATCACACAAAGAAAACCCCTCTCTCATATTACACTTGGCATGCGCATCAATACAGCTATCACATGCACGAGTACAATTATGGCGAGATGATGAATTTGTTGGATATGTATTGGTCTGTTGTAACAATCGAGTACCAGTTTGCTGTTGTTGGAATTGTTGCTGAGGTGGTTGAAGTACTTGAAATAGTTGTTGTTGCAACTTCTGAGATTGTTGTAATTGCTGCTGGAGTTGTTGAAATTCTTGTTTCAGATTCTGGAACTGTTGGGATTCCTGCTGCTGTTGTTGCTGGAGTTTTTGGAATTGCTGCCGGAGTTGTTGAAATTCTTGTTGTAGCTTCTGGAACTGGTTTTGCTGTTTCTTCTTATTATTACGTGACATTTTTTTTATAAAAATAAAATTTCGAATTCCGAATTCCAAATTTCAAATTTTAAATTAATAAATGAAAAAAGAAATTAATTAATCAAAACGAATTATTATCAGGTTAAATACTAAAAAACAAAATTTACTATTTTCCTCGTAAAATAATCGATTCAAATTTTCCGCCAGGTTACACACATTAAACCAATTATAATGTATTAATTGGATGACATGTATCACATATATCATTAAAACACTTGACGTAATTAAAAACGTTTAATACAAGTAAGAAACTTGATGTAAAAAAATTGATTAAAGTTATCTAGAAAATTAATGAATTTATATATAATGACTAAGGAAAATAACAATGCTTCAGTTTTCGTGGTATTTAAAAAAAAAGAAAAATAGCAACATTACACATTATAATAAAATGTTATTTTCTACTTGCTTTTACTATTACGCTCTTTCTTGGTCACGGTTATATTAACAAAATATGCAATTGTGAGTATTAGTCACAATATTGATAGTAAACATATTCGCGGTTTATTGTGTTCATTTGTTTTTGGTGCCAAATTGAAGAGGAACATATATTTATATGTTATTTTGCGAGTTTGTATATCTAAAGCTACGTCAAGGTTTTTACTTGCGTCATTTTTGACTAATAACATTTCGCCAATCAACATCAGCCTGTCTAATACTAATAAACAATTTATAAATGCGATAAAGGGTAAATTTTATTATGAATTTGCTTGTCAATATTTTTTCTTTGCTAATAATAAACACATTGCGACATCGGGAGAATTGACGTTTATTATTATTATTTTTTTTTCTTTTTATTATTATTATTATTTATTATTATTATTATAAATATTTGTTTGTACTTGTTTACTTGCTGCGTCCCAGGCCAAAAAAAGTAAAAAAAAATGTACCAATTACATTCATTCTTTCTTTGTAATTATTATAACCTTATTTTTTTATTATTTTTATATCTCTTGTCAAAAAAAAAACTATTTAAAGGGTTGATTTTTTTTTTCCTAAACTTTTCGTCAAATAGCTATTTTTTCTTATCACTCAATAATAATAATAAGAATAAGAAAAATATAAATCAACAAGTTAATTGAATAATAAATAATCATGGAATTATTTATTTAAAATGGCATTCTCACATAGATGAGAGTAAAGGTGAAGGGCTTGAAATGCTTTTCGTGTGGATAATATATGTAAAGAATTTATTTTTTTTGAAATCTATAATACAGGTTTTTCACTGATGATTATGATGACATGATACGTATATATACAAAAAACATTATTTCCAATTAATGGTTGCATCAATAGGAGAATCGAAATATTTGCACATGAAATAAATGCTGCTGTTTTCAAGTAACCCAGATGTGGTCCATTCATTGGTATAGAACTATTAATTATCTAACAAACTGTTCGTTAACAAATTATATCAAAATCAATCTTCGTAGCCAATGATAATGCATTCGGATCAAGCCCAAAAAACATTAATGTTTTCAGATAAAGATTGAATTGGTTGCGAAAACAAACCTGTGTTGAGTTGATCGAAATTTTTAAACGGATCTTGAAGTGGTGAATGTGAACAACTTGAAGAGGGAGTTATAATAGTGCTGTAGTTACTGCTACTTCCGATGACAATGTTGTTGTTATTATTGCAGTACATGACATGTTATATGAGTTGAAGAAAAAATTTTTATTCATACACATCAGAGTTTCATTATTATAATTAGCCCGTGGATGTTGTTATAGTGATGGTGATGATGGTTGACTGCACTACAACCTAGCGATTGATTGTGACTGATTTGATTATAGCATAGCTTGTGGTTGATGAAGCTTGGCTGGCTACTTCTGATATTATTTTTTTATTACATATATTAATATGATATTGTGTATACACAGTGAGTCTCGGTATAGCGGATAATTTGGGCAATTAGAACAAAAATTTCAAAAATCCGTTATACCGAGATTAATTCAAGTAAATCCGTTAAACCGAGAGAATTTACTTATAGACGGTTCTGAGCTTTGATCCGTTAAACCGAGAGTTTTATTAGACATCCGCTATACCGAGACTTACTGTGTATGTGAGTTTAATATTTATCTTGTAATTCAGTATTTTAAATTATTTTTAGAAATTTTTTTTCGTTAATAAGAACAAATACTGTTATCCTAATGAATCAAGATACCCTGTGGATAGACCTGTAAATTTTCATTGCTTGGATCAAAAATATTAGGATCACCTTCAAGTATAATACGAGCCATAAGTTGGCGAGTATTGTTGACAGTATTATCAGCAATGTTGATATTGTTAGAATTTCCAGTGTCACAGTTTTCAGTTCATACATTTATTAATAAATAACTCCTTGGAATATTGAAAAAATGATGTTTTTACCTTTGGTTTGTTTCTGCGACCTCATTTCCGAATTTTCATCAAAAGTACTTTCTCTTATTCAATAATACAAAAAGTAGAGCCCTCTCTCTTCCATTCACCTTAGGCATGCATGTAAAGGGTGTGTATTCTTTTCATTTGTACTTTTTTTGTTGTCGACGCCGAATTGATTCAGTTTTGCAATTGTTGTTGTTAATTTTTCGGTCATGCTCCAGGATTTGGTGATTTTTCTTCGAAAAAATAAAGAACTTTAAAGTCTAAAAATCTATTTTGGATCTAAAAGATCTCTAACCTTCATTCAATAAAATACAGTCAGGTATTTTACCCAATATTAATATGGAAATCGATTCTGGAAAAATTCGAACCCCCCTCGTCGATCAATTCATATATGTTGCAAATGAGTTTACGTGATGCTTCCATAATATGTAAACAAAAAATTTTTTTAAAAAAATCCAAATTATAATAATCGAAATAAATACTATTCAATTTTCTCTTTCATAATCACTCAATAATCACTAATAATCAGTTAAATTGCTCAAAGTATGT
>CAJVPN010001046.1:0-18246 GCA_910592215.1 Entrophospora candida
TCATAATATATTATAAAGGAAAATTTATTTACTCTGATGTTGCTTTTAAAATGCTTGATTTATTAATAAAATTAATTCTTTCTTTCACTTGTGCTTTGTTGATACCTAAAAAGGCAAATGATTGTCATACACTTGATCAAAATGTCTTACCTGGGGGTGGGGGAGTAAGCACTACTATTAAAATGATATTAGCTAATATATGTCAGTGCCCTTACTTAACCTTTGACCTGTTCAGCACACAAAATAAAAAATAGCCAAACTCTATTTTTGTCACATGTAATATGCAGATCTACAAGTGAAAAATGGATGTACAAGTAGATCGATCTTATAATTAAGTCATATGATCAATGCAAATCAAAACATTTTATTAATTATTATTCAAAATCAGAACATTAACAAAACCCGTACCAAATACTGTAAAGTTTGGAAAAAATCATTTGAAACAACTGTAAAAAGAGGGTGCTATCTTTCCAGACTTTACAGTAATACTTTTATGAATGCATTCCAAAAAAAATTGCGCATTGCACTCCTTTAATATTAATTTTTCCAAAAATAGAAAAAAGATCAGGTAGAGAAGGAATGAGAATACGTTTCAAGCTCTATATAGCTCATAAACTTGTTTTTTTATGTGAATCTGTCAAAGTAACATGATTTCCTAAAAACATTTTTGGAAATATGATCACATTTCCAAATCTTTCAACAAAAATTCAGCGCATGTTTTTATTTCAGTGGTATTTGATGAAGTGAATCAACATATTGACAATCCTTTAATTTGTTGTGTAAATATGTGATGTTATTTTCATTTCAATTATTTTAGAGATGTAGTTCTGCAGAAGATAATAATAATGAAAAAAGAAAAAGAAAAGAGGAAAATAATAACAATCGTAATAGTAATTAATAGTAATCATTATTAAAATACAACAATTCATTATACCATTATTTAGACAAGGAGGAAAAAGGAATAATAGAGATGTAAAATTATCAAAAATCAAAAGGTAAAAATAGTAAAGAATTTATTATATATTTTGGGTTATTGACTAATATTAATAGTCACCATTATTTAACATCCAAGAGCTTGTCTAAACATCATTAGACAATAATAACAACAATGGTAATGATATTTATAATAAGATCTAATTATTTAAAATAAATTTTTTAAAAGGGCCTGATTTGCCCAAAATTCAAAAAATAATTCACTAAAAGAAAAACTTGTTGGAAGCAATCAGGCAGAAAATCCTCAAGAAGTGAATATTTGTATTGCACTGCTCCAAAAGAAAAGGCTACTCAAGAATCTACTATCAAGCAAATTGTCAATTTGCATAACCAATTAGTATTGGTAGTAGGTAAATTCAGCGAAATATTCTCTGAAATCATTAAACCAAAAGAGTAATATACAAAAAAGAAAATAGTTGGTTTATTAATTAGCTTATTAATGTTAAGTTTACTAACAATTGGACAACTAATTAATTATAAGATTGAAAAATCTAAAAGAGAATTATGTGTAAGGAACATTGCATTAAAGGCAAGTTCACTAATCCAATTAAAAAAATGGAATATTAGTCAAAATTATTGGGTGCTTTGTATAATCACCAAAATTTGCACCCTGAAGTTTTTTGCCAGTATAATAATACTTGACTTGATAATATATAATGCGAAAAAAAAAACCTTAATTGCCACTATTTTGTATTAGGAAAACCCCATATTAACGAAATCGAAATGCCAAAAATATCAGAAAGAAAAGGCTAAAAATTAAAATTAAAACCAAGAAAAAAAGAATAGAAATTAAAAAAAAAGACTAAATTTAATTTTGTAAATACCAATAAAAAATAATAAAATAATAATAAAAGTAAAAATAATAAAATAATAAACCGGATAATAAGAAGAAAACAGCTATATCGAAAAAAGATGTTACTTAGAATTTTTTTAAAAAAGGTGAGTTGGAAAAAAAACATATTCATTATAAAAGAGGAAAAAAAAAAAATATACAAAAAAAAAATAATAATATAAAGTATTAACGATCGATCATCTTGTCAAGTTACTAATTATTTCCCCATGAAATTGATATGATGAAAATAATAATAACAATGATAATAATGATAATAAAGTGATAATGTAAAGATGAATTATAAACATACAAGATTAAAAAATCTAATCTCTTTGCTGTTGATAACAATAATTAGAAAAGATAATCATCAACTTTTTCCTCCAATATATATATACAAAAATTAATTTTTTGAAAAAAAGAAGTTGATGGTAATAACCTCTTCAATTATATAAATCTTGTTCATCATTCAAAGCGTTTATTCTAGATGACAACAATAACAACAGTATCTTTTTCTTTTTTTATCTGAAATTAATTAATCACTCAAGATATTATTATTGTTAGTGAATGCCATCGCTGTAGTAGAAAGTCGTTTATATTGCAGTTGCAACGTCTGCAGTAGCAGTAGTTCCTTCTTCTCCTTGTTGTTCTTGTTGTTGCAGAATATTACTATTAGGATCAATTGTAAAAGTAAGAATGTTTGGAATATCTGAATGATCATCACTATTGAAAGTATTAGAATCAATATCTAAGCCATGACGATGAATAATTTCATTGTTATCACCAGTAGTCAAATTGGTAGATGTAATTGTTGCAGTAGATGAAGAAGATGGTGATGACAATGTATTAGATTTAGTTTGAGGAGCAATAATAGTAGTAGAAGCTGCTGCCGCTGTCAGATTACTTTCCAAATCTGCATCATCTAAAGGTTTATAAACATCATCAAATCCGGCCAAATCCATTTTTTCTCGAACACTAGCAACCCAATCATGATTATCAGGGTTTCTTAAAAAATCCACTAATTTTGAAAACTCTTCAACCAAAATTCTTTCTAGCTTAGCACCACTAAGTTCTTTTGTCATCAATAATACACCTTTGCCCAATAGTTCACACAATATACTAAGTCTCCATGCACAATTCAAACGATGTTTACCAACTTCTTTACCACCAGTTTTTTCTTTTATATGTAAGGTAACGGTTGGATCAATGAATGAAGAATAAGTTGGAAATGTGATTGGTGATGATAAAGGATCAGAATTATTTAATATATGATGGTGATGATGATGATGATGGTGATTGCTATTTCTTTTACCTAATGGACTTAAAGAAGAATCACTATGATGATTATTATTCGGTGAATGATGTGGATTTGCATGTGAATTTTGAGCCAATTCTTCTTTATAATTGTTATAAGTTGTAAATAATTTATAAAGTTCTAAATTTGAAAACACTTTGGAGGAAATACCATCAATTCTAGAAGTTGGTGGTGATTGTAATAAATGACATAATAAATTTAAACGAGGTGATGAGGTAAAAGAGCTATTATTATTATTATTATTGATACTGTTGTCATTACTGTTACTTGGTGGCGACCTAACATTAGAATAACCTTCCTTTATAGAAGCAATTAAAGCTTTTGCCTCATCTAATCTTTGTAATAAAACTGCTTTAGTAATCCCAGTAAAAAGACGTTTTACTGCTTCACAACCTGGTATAAAATGAATAAGTAATTATTACTATTATAATGATTATTTAGGTTTTTTTAAAAAACGGTTAATATTTGTTTTCATACTTAAAGGAGGAGCTTTATGTTTATCAGTAGAACGCCTTTTAGTTTTGTTATTTGGTTGAGTGGAATGATCTTCATCAGAGTTAGTACAATCACGCTTTCTTTTTGCATTCGCAATAGGAGAACCATGGGTATTCCAAGCTTCTTGATCCAATAATGATCCATCAACAATTTCATCTTTCTCTAATTCGTCAGACATGTCTTGGCTAGCACCATGGTGATGGCGATTGAAAACAGTTGGTGAAGAAATTCTTAATGGACTGAAATCTTTTTAAATTGTTTTTGTTAATATTACTATTAAATTTAGTATTACCAACGATATTAATATTAGTACCATTACCATTTGGAGATAAGATCTGATTCGATTTTAGTAAAGAATAATCGTCTGGATAATGTGGATAATAATAATGCTTATTTTCTTCGAATTCAATAAGGAAATCCTTTTGAATGCCATTTATTTGATATTGAAATTTTATTTTATTTTGAAACAAATTGCCCTTTAATCCTACATCTTCAAGAACAGCTTTAACAATACACAATAAACTAGCGAATTTTATAGGAGACTCTCGTGTTTTTTGTTTTAGTAACTCTATAAGACTTAAAGTTTCTTCGTCGCTAAGAATGTCTGCTATAGTTGGTTGTAATAATTGTGGTGAACTGTTGTTGTTTGTAGTTTTCACGTTATTGGTGGAAGCAGTTGAAGATTGTGTATTCGCAGCAGCAGATATTGATGGCGATAATGCTGAAGGTGAAGATGTTGATGTATTAGTTATCATTGTTGGTGTAGAATTGATATTTGAATTGCTATTGTTGTTGTTGTTGTTGTTGTTGTTGTTATTATTATTATTATTATTATTATTATTATTATTACTGCAATTATTGTTGTTTTGTTGTTGATAGAATTGTTGTTGTTGGTGATGTTGTTGGTAATGTAAAATTAGATTTAATGGTTGTACTGTTCCACCACCACTACTATTACTTATTAAATGACGTGGAGGATCAACATCCATAGGAGTTGACGATGATGATGTAGTGTTTGCGTCGGTTATACCAGGTGAAGATGATTTATCAATGATATCCGTCCCCCCTACACCAAGGTTAACACCATTACCACCAATATCACCAGAATTAATATTACTAATAAATTCACCTACACCACCACCACTATTAATGCCATCGCTTACACCACCACCACCACCACTACCACCATCATCAATATTATTATTATTATAATTTTCAATATTAGATTGTTGTTGATGATTTTTACACAAAAATTCTACTACAAAACTTTGACCATTATATTCAAAATCCACAGTTGTCTTGTTACCAAACACAGAATCTGAAAAATAAGGTTTACCCAACACGTAATTGATAACAATTAACATGCTAGCCAGTGAATAGGCTGATAGCGAGGTTTTCTCTCTAAGAATCTCTACAGCTTTTAATAATTGGGAATCGGTAACTACATCGGCTATTGTAGGACGTAAGATAATAATTGCATTGCTCATTGGTTGTTTTTGTATTGGTGAAAATTTTGATAATTGTGTTTGTTTTTGTGGTGTTGTTTGTTTTTTTTGGTTCTTGGTTGTTGTAGTTGCAGTAGTTGAAGTTATTTCACGCATTATTTCTTCTTTAAAGTAAAAAATAATAAATAATAATAATATATATAAAATAGAATTATAAAAAAAATTGAAATTTAATTATTATTATTATTATTATAATTATATAAATATTTAAGATAGATAAGATATATATATGTATGTGTTATTATCGACTAAGCTTTTTTCAAAAAAAATAAAAATAACTCTTCGTGGTGTTCCAGCCCACCACACACGTCTGTCTATGTAAAAATAATATATATTTGTTTTGTCTATTTTAAAAAAAAAAATAAATTTATAAAAATTGGGTTTATATTTATAAATTTTATATTATATATATATATTTATTATTAGTTTTTTTAAAAACAAAAGAAAAAATAATTGTTCGATTGTGTGTGTTAGAAAGTTGTTGTGCTGGAGTAGTAGTAAGTTGGAAAAAAATTTTGCTAGTAGTAGTAATTGGACGGATTAAGATAGATTCAGGTAGATTCTTTGGTGAGTTGATTGATTTTCTTTGTTAGGGTTTGTTTATTTTGATTGGCTGAATTTTTGACTAAATTGGATATGGAACGGATTCTATGGGGATACCAAGGATAAAGAAGTAACAGGAGAAGGAAGGATAAATTATTTTTTTAAATTGTGTGCGTTGATTTCCGTATGAAATTTGAATCATCCGTCCACTAAAATGATATCTTCCATATTTCAATTACTTGATTAAAACATCACGTATATATTTTAACCCCCCCACATCTTAGCATTAGCTCATAAAAGGTTGTACCACGATTCATATCAGAGAAATATTAATAATATATTGTTATTTTAGAACGGCACTCGATTGTTTCACACCCATACCAAATTAAAATACGAAGATTGATCAGGTGCCCTTGTTCATCGGTCAAACCAGCCAAAAATAGTCTAGCCATTTCTATTTTCTGACCAAAAAATTTTTTAACGGTGTTACAGATTTATTTTGTAAAAATTAAAATTTCCCAAAGTTTAAAAAATGAGATTCTGGGTTCAATTAAAATCTAAAAACAAGTCTATTTTAAAAAAACAAATTTGGCAAAATAGTAATTTTCATCAATCAATTTATCGTAAGTTTTCTTTGTCTTTTTTTTTTTTAATGTTTTTTCTTTAATTGATTTAGTAATCACAAATTCTTTTTTTCTCTAGCTGTCGGGTCATTATCAATAATATCCGTGAAACCTCGACCGTTTTCAAAAATCCAAAATAATTTAATATTCAATCCAATAAAATCTAAATTTAAACTATCAACAAAATCAACAACGACAACAACGAAAAAATCAACATTCGAAATATCATCGATAATAACTGAAGATGGATTTAAACCAATTCCTGAAGAAAATATCGACGAAAGCTTTAGAAACGAATTTAAATTATTGAAGCCTAGTGTCGAGGATGTCAGGAAAAGGCTTTTAGATGGTGAAGAGGTTTTGTTATATGATTCGATAACAAAAGAATCTGGATTTTGGTGGAAATTAAACTTTTGGGGCTGGCATGTTGTTGCCTTTTTTATAATTATTGGACTGTAAGTTTTTTTAAAAAAGAATCTTTCGCGCTTATATTTATGTGTGAATGAATGAATGAATGAATAGATGGACGGATGAATGGTTGGATGGATTTGATTTTTATTATTTTTCTTTTTGTTTTATAAAAGTGGAAACACTGCATTAATGATTTGGGAAAGACCATTAGTAGAAAGTCAAGATATTCTGAAAAGCAATAATAATGACGATGGCGATGATGAAAATAATAACAAAAATGAACGAGCGAATAAAACGAGAGGACCTAACGTACCATATAAGTTTCTGATTATAGATAGTAAAGAAAAGAAAATTGCAATGGTATCAGCGATCTTGGCCTTTGTTGCATTTTCTTCGTATATTCTTCTTCAAGTCCCACGCAGGTAATCATCCGATCGATCGTATGATATCAATCAATTCAATTCAATTCAATTAATATTTTACTCGTTCATTGGTTTAGAATTATAAAATCAATTAGTTTGTTAGAAAAAAATTCAATTGTAAGGATTAGAACAGGTTCAATGAATCCCATAAAATACAGAACAATTGATTGCCCAGTTGAAAACGTAAAGATTAGACAAATTATTGTGGGTAAGTAATATATATGTAATAGATATACATGAATGGATTAATCCATCTATAATAATATAATCACCAATATTATATATATGTTTATATTCTATAGACAAGGAATCTCCCACTTTGATAAATTTATACTTGAATGATCAATTTATCCCTTATGTAATGATTAAATCAGGGTTTTTTAAAAATCTTTTTTTATTCCAATTACTTTTTTATGAAAGCAAGCAACCCAGATTTTGATTGGTTGATCAATTGATTAATAATAATCTAAATTTACGCGCATGTGTATTTTTTTTTTTATAATAATAAAAACATGATTGATTATCTTGAAAAAAGATTTCGAAACTATTTATCAAACACTTATTCTAAATATGACTTTGTTTGGACTTTAAGCCATTTCGAACAGATTCTTGAAAGAATACCAAACAAACAATTTATCTTCAGTCCTTTGTTTACAAGTCCAAGATCAGGCGTGTCGACAATACCAAAAAACGCGACTTCCTTATCATCATCATTACCTAGTTCAACAAATTCTCCGCCATATGAACTATCACCGTTTCCATCTGTATCATCATCTAACAATAATAAAAAAAGAAGACTTCAAAGTAGCAACAATAATGATGGAGCTATTATTATTAATAATGAAGAAAGTATCGATGATGATGAAATTGAGGTTGAAGATGATATGTGGAGATTAAGAATATATCCAAAAGGTGATGATAATAATGGATATTTGTCGATTTATATGGATGCTTTTCAAACCAAATTTGAGAAAAAAAACAATATAAACGTTAGAAAAAGAAGATGGACCGTTAGGTTGTATTATCTTGATTCTGACAACGTGTTTAAAACCGTTGGGAAAAAGCTGGATCTCAACAGCACATGGTCTCTTAGTGAATCCACGAGTTGGGGTTCCGGGAAGGTCTGCTTACTAAAAGACGTTCTCAACAAGAAAACAAACGAATTGAATTTATTGATATGTATTAAAATTGTAGATGTTAATGCAAATTTGCCTGAAGATTTTGCCGAAGATTCATATAATGATAATAATGGTAATACGAATAGTAATTGTAATAATGGCCAATTTGATAGCACTTGTGAGTTTTTAGAAAGACACGCCGAATTATTTGGTGACGATAGATTCGCTGATGTTACATTTAGATTGGACTGTGGATCGACCGTCAAAGCAAGCAAAATATTAGCTGCAGCACATTCAAGATATTTTAAAAATCTTTTGAGCGGTGATTGGGCAGAAACTAGGAAAGGGGAAGTAGTAGAAATAAAGGATGTGAGCAAAGAATCCTTTAAGTTAATTTTATATTATTTCTATTCAGGAAAAATTTCAATATCTCCTGATAATGACGATCAAACCATTGGAGTATTGAAAGAAACATATATCAAGTGTGACATGTGGGGAATCGATCGTCTTTTGATGTTGATACGAGAGCAATTAATTAAAAGATTGAATAAAGACAATTGGGATGTATTGTTATTGTTAAGTTATAAGTTTGACGACAAAAAATTAAAAGACAAAATTTTAAGTTTCATATCAAAGAATTATCCAGAAATCGACAATACTATAAACATCAAGAGATTTGTTGACGAAGCAGAAGTGGAATGGGTCAGGGAAATGATGTTTTCGACATTCTTTGATATTTAGAATATTTATTACCATTCATTACCATATATTTATTTGTTTCACGATCTAAACATATTAATCAATCAACGGTTTATTAAATTATTTGGAAATTTATTACAATTATTTCTAAAATAAAATATGAATTAAGTGAGGTGTTTTTTTTATACATATAACATAAATGAAAATAGATTTTCTGTTAAATTTTTTATTATTATATTATTATTTTTATAAGTTTATATTATAGAATTCTATATTTTATATATATTAAGTAATAATTAAATTAATTAATCTTTGAAATAATTTTTCTTGTTCTCAAATTATATTTAATTTTCAAGGATGAATCGTTATCAATAATATTATTTATAGTTGATGTTTTTGTTGGTGTTTTTGTTACAATTAAATTATTGTCTTTTTTGATAATTTTTATGTTATTTGTATCATCATCAATAAAATTAGTAATACATTGATTATTATATAAATTTTTTTTATTGTTATTATGATTATTATTATAAATTTTAGTAGTAGTAATATTAGTAGTATTGTTAGTATTGGCATTAATGCTACAAGGCATATAAGTCCCAAGAATTCTATCCCAAAATGTAAAAAACGGTTGAGAATAATTCATCTTTATTCCATAAACCTGATGATGGATATCATGACTTGAGAAAAAAAAAAGAAAGAGATTAATTAATTATAAAACTGGTCAATTAAGAAAAAAAATTTTTTTTAAATGCTTACTAGGCTGAATTATTTCCAAATATTTTTTGAATTGGGTTGAATGGTAAAGCATAACCACAATGATCATCGACTAAATTGATTGATATATAAAAAAATTAAAAATTTTTAGTTAACCAAAAAAAAAAATAAATAATTATCATCATTATCATTATTTGATTGATTTTTTACCAGTCTTAAAAGTAGCAAATCCAAAAAATAACATTCCTCCTCTGGTTGATAATCCTGAAATTTTAAATGACAAACCTGCACCCACTGTATCCATTATAAATCCTTCAATTGGATGGTTATAAAGTGCACCAAATGCATATGGCGCATATAGTTTATGATGAAGTGAATGAATGTGACGATAAAGAAATGTATTCTGATGGAAATATCTATGCATGAAATATTGCCACGTATCTAGTAAAATCCTAGCAAAAAAATAATTTAGTAAGTTTAATTTTCTATCAAAATTTTGAATTTGGTAGGTTTAAGGGTAGATCTGAATATCTAAATTATCTAAATGATCTAATAATAAATACAAATAATCTCATAATAAATACCAACCAAATTAATCAAACAATAAACACAATAATCTAATAAATAATAAACACCAAATAATAAAATCTAATAGATTTACTTACATTGCAAAAGCAAATCTTAGTAGTGGAAATAAATACCAATATAATAATTCAATAATTATATTGCCGAATGGTTTAATTGCAAATTTCAATGATTCAAATTTATCAACAAATAAATCTAAACTTTTTTGATATTTTAAAATTTCCAATGTGTCATCAACCAAAGCATCCTCATCATCTACAACAATTATCAATAATCCAAATAGAGTTTGAAAGAATTGTTGTAACAATACACCCTTAATAACTTCACCGATTGTAACTTTATTCTTTGTGTCAATTTCAATTGAACTGTGAATTTTATATTTCTCGAAAATTGAAATTTTAAATATTGAAATGAAATAATAAAATCCAGAGTATATCCAATAAATCATAAATGGTACAAATAGTGAAAGTTGTTTATCTGACATAAACGAAACTAAAGGTGATGGATGAAGCATAACAATTGGTGATGATGATGATGATGATGATGATGGTGATGGTGGTGATGATGGAGATATTGTTGAATTCATTTATTATTAAGTTTTATTTTTATTTTTTTTATTAATTGTTTTTCATTAACTAATTAATTTCCAATATATATTTTTTTTATATATTTTTTTTAAAAATTAAAAATTTTTTTTAGTTTTTTTTTAATAAAAAATTTAATTTCTAACGTGACAATGTGAAAAAAAAATTTTTTGTTTCTTTTTAAAAAGCTTTCTCATTTATATATAAATTTTTTTGAATACACATACATACATATAATGTGCAATTTACGTTTTTAAAAAAAACAATGTACGATAATATATATAAAATCAATTACAAATAGAGAAAAGTTACACTAACTTAGATTGTAATTTCTTCCGTTGAAGAATTAGTCATTTTGAATAGTTAATACAATTTTATTACTAGTTTTAAGTTTTAAATTTGTGTTTGTGTAATAGCATTTTGTTAATAATATCTCACATTCATACTCTAATATTACGAATAAAAAATTTTGAACGATCGATCCGCAAAATAATAAATAAATTTGATTGGAATGACATTGTTTCTCTTCTTTATATTACATCGTTATTCCATCATACAAATTTTTAAATATATAAAACAAGCTAATTGTATCAATTTTTTCTTGCCACATATATTTTTTTATGCTGTGTTTTGTTTTGTTTGGACATATTTGTAAGTCGTCTGGTTATAGGGCAAAATTGTCGACCAATTATATATATTCTACATCAACTCGTGACACCATAGGTCTTATTCCGCGCAGTCTTATTTAATATTATTACCTTTAAAGAATTCATTTGTGTAACCTCTAATTTTTAAAGATGACGAATTTTACAAAAAAGGATTTAAATTAAAGCGTTGTATAGAAAAAATTATTTAATCAATAAGCATTAATTTAAACATCATTCATTCATCCAATTAATAAATATTATTTAATTAATGTGTGAATGTTAATGATCTGCGTGGTGCATTCCTACATCAAAGAATTCACTTGGTTTTAATATTAATAAATAGACCCTTATAAATCTTTTTAAGCTGTTAAGGCTTCTCTCTTTTTATTAACTCTTACACATCATTTTAGAATTGGTTGGAAATTATGAGTATTGTTATTGTGTTACACGCACTCCTTCTTAAAAAAATTACGAATTCACTCATGACGTTACGAAATTTTACTATATTAAAATAAAAAAATAAGATTAAATGAATACAAGAGAAAATAAATTTTACAAGAAAAAGCAATACGATATTTGAATATTGAATATTGATTGAATGTTGAATGTTGAGTATAAATATTTTAATATTAAAAACGTGTATCATAGATGTCCTCGCCGATCCGAAATGCGAAATAGTTTTCATAGTGATAGTAATAGTAATAATAGCCGGAAATTATTCGAAATCAAATGGCATAATTAATTTGTGTTTCATTCATCTTAACTGTATCTATGGCTTATGCGAAATTGAGTATAAAGAATATTGAAAATCATAATTACTTTTTTCCAAAAACGATTTCGGCAAAAAATAAATGCTAATCAAAATGGATCAAATAATCAATCCACAAGAAAAGTGATTGCTTTGATCCATTATATTTTTATTCATTTCTTCGTCTGCAACATGCAGCTCATCGTCCAAGTTTTTAGAATTTTTAAAAAAAGAACTACACAGTAAATCTCGATTTAGCGGATACTAATACTAATTAAAATCTCGGTTTTGCGGATAAAGTTCAAAGAACGGTACCTTAATAAAAACCTTCTCGATATAACGGATATCTCGGTTTAACGGATTTTTGGAAATTTTCCCTAATTGCCCAAACTATCCGCTAAATCAAGATTCACTGTGTAATATTAAAAGAAAATTTTTACCAGAAAAAAACATAAAAATAGAAAATAAAGCTTTTCCACCTCTCTATTCTTTTTTTTCCAAATCTTTGCCACCCTTCACAGGACCTCCCCTACCATGAATATAGTCAGAAATGTTACTTCTCAAAATTTTATTAACCAAACCGGGACTGTTGCATTAAGTAAACATGCCTTTTAAAGTTATTTGCATATAATTTAGTCTCGTCGAGTTTGCATTATTAATGAATTTAGGATGAAAATTTTAAATTAGACAAAAAATTCCGTGAGTTTTATGAAAACTTTGAGCTTAGTAAAAAAGTTCAAAACTCCGTTGAATCATGGATTATGTCATTAAGTAAGTCCACTTAAAATATCTTGAATTATATATGGTTAAAATTTGAGAAAATTTAATAAAGTATAGACAACGAAACGTAAAGCCTTAAAATTCGCATTTTTGTCAACTTTATTAAGTGTTTTTATATAATAAAATTATGGGTGGTCGGATACTTTTTTTTAAACCCTTTTCACGAACTAATTTATGCCAACACCGTATTGTAGATGTATGTAATCTATTACGTTGAGAACGTTTTATTAATGAAATAATATACATTACAATGAAGAAATTTGACCTTTTGTTACATGTAAAGACTCCGATAGAAAATTTGCTTTTTTGGACTATTTGTTAAATGTTTCCATTAATACCATATCAAACCTTTCGAAGCTTTTGTAATTTGGAGATTTTGATATCAAGTACAAGTCTACTTTGTAAAGTAAAAAAGGTTTTATTTAAGAAAACGTTACTTTTTTTTTTAGTAAGGTCTCTTTTCATTTGACGTTACACAACTCTGGTGGTCGGATATTTATGGTAGGTGAGTGTATATATGTAGACTTTACTAATAGCTCTATGCAAGGGAATTTTATAAGATTGCAATGCAAAGTTAGCACCTTACATCAGATAATCGGAAAAAAAATTAAGCAAACTAATCTTCTGACCTTTGATTACCATGTGATTTTCGGCTAATCCAGCTTTCAACGTAAAACCATTTTTATAAGTAAACAAATTAATTTTGTATATACATTAATAAAGCTCCGAACGAATCAATGAAATTCGAACCGATTCGAATTAGAGGTTGGCACCGTTAACCGTTTAACCGTTTTAACCGGTTAATTAATTCGGTTAAATGGTTAAAATTAACCGAATAATTTAACCGGTTAATTTTTGTGTAAGATAAATCATCTTTATTATAATTAACAAATAAATAATAAATAACATATAATCCATCCATTCATTCAACATTAAAACAATTGAATAATTATCTATTTTTATAATTAATATGAATTTTGTCTAGATTTTTTTGAGAATTATGTTAATGAAGAAAATCAAAAGTCTGGGCTTACTTTGAAGAAAAAGCAAACAAGATTTATTGCAAAGTGATTATCAATCCTCGAACAGAAATTAAATGTGGTGCAAAATATGCTAATTCTGACATCACATCAACTTCAACATTAAATTATCATTTAAAGAATTGTCATCAAATTTTAGTTAATCCTGAAGTATGTTTAGATTTTACATTATTTGTCTAATAAATGTATTTATTTATCATAATTCAAATTTTTTTTAGAAAATCGATTCAAAATTAGATGTGTTTGAAAAAACTAAAGAACATCCACAACACAAGATGAATGAATTATATCTTGCTGTGGCCGAATGGGTTGTATTAGACTCTTTACCTTTTAATAATACACAGGAAGGTTTTAAAAGATTTATCAAGAAAACAGATCCTAAATTTCGTGTACCAAATAATAAAACAAAAATATTATTGCAGACAAATATCTTTCAATACCTACAACGTCTGTACCACCTGAAACACTTTTTAGCGATGCTGGTAATCAAATAATTGCAAAAAGGACCAGATTAAGTTCTGAAATTGTTAACAAAATTTTATTTAAAAAGAAATGATTTTTATGAAAACTTTATAATAGTTAATTTACTTTCATTAAATATGGCAATGGTAATTTGTTCGTAACCAGTTAACCGGTTAAAAAAAATTAACATTTTAACGGTTAGTTAACCGGCCAAAGAATTTTTAAATGGTGCCAATCTCTAATTCGAATCACCTAATTTTGATTCGAATCAGTTCGAGTTGAATTGAATCAAATTCGAACTGTATCCTAATTCGAATATTAAATATATAATTTGATTCAATTTGATTTGAACTGATTCAACTCAACACGATTCGAACTAGTGATGGTAGCCGAAGTTTTGCTTAGTAGGCCTAAATTGCCGAAATTAATTGACCTAAACTTTGACGAAACTAGTTTTAATGGCTGAAATCGGGAGTTTTTTAAAATAAAGCAGATTGATTTAGATACTTATTATATGTATTGAACGAAACTATTTTTTTCCAAAAACAGTTTCGGCTACGATCACTAAATAATATCCTTTATCAATTAAAAAATTTAAAATATACACAATCTTGGTTTAGCAGATAGTTTGGGTAATTAGAAAATTTTTTCCAAAAATTTGTTATTATTATATTCAAACCTTGTCACAGCAGACTAATAATAATTAAATCTTATCAACGGATTTTTAAAATTTTTGCTTCACATATAAAAACATAAATTTTTCTTATTATGTGTCCTGTATATCAGTTGTGACTATATCAAAAAATCCATTATATTGAGAAGAATTTTATCATCATCATTATTATTAAACCTCAATCTGTTATTATCCATTAAATCAAGGTACTGTAAAATAGTAAATTATAGATATCATGGAATAATTTGACAAGAAATGAACCAGTACAATTTAATAAATGTTACACTAATTAATAAGGTGCACCAATTAAATAAATAGCTCTCAGAAAATAACCCAAATATTGGAGATATAAATATTCCAACATTCTAAAGTGTAATGAACTACAAAGTCTCAGAATAATATTTAAATGAAAGAATTTAACATGACTCACATTGACTAGAAATTACTTGAAAATAATTCTAGATGGAAGGTTTAAATAATAATTAAGGAATATATTAATTAGTATAAATTAGGATTTCAATGAAGTCAGATAACTAGATGATAGAACCTTTAACATGTATAAATACATTGTAAATTTCTCTTTAATGTAATAATCAGTTAATTCATTCTTAACTATTATCTTGTAATAACAATAATATCTTATTAATAAAATACAAACATAAATATCTCTTAAAAAATAATCGCTTCCAAAATCATATAAACCTTTTGCTCTAACTCAATTATTAATTAATTACTATCTTACCAGGGGGACGCCTTTGATAAGTATAGTTGTGTGTGTGTATTTTCTTTATTTTTATTTAGATTAGGCCAATGCCTAAATAGTGGAAATCCTAGATAGGTGAGGTCAGTTAAGAGACTGAACCATAATATAATAATTAGTGCATAAAGTATCATGGTGAATACTTCAGATATTATAAATATCATTGAGATGTGCCAGCTCAGGCAGATAACAAAGAACTGCTGAGAAAATGTTACTGGAAGGGAAGTAAGGAAACTTGCCCTGTAACTAATTAAATAGCTTGAGTGCTATAATAAGAGACAGTAATCAAAGGATTACATAACTGGATATGGCCATAAGAAGGGATAAATAATATTTTAACCAAATCCTAGAGATTTGTGTGAGACGCGGATTTTGACACTACATTGAGATTCACTGTATTATTTAGGAATCTGGTTTGATTTGAATCGAATTCAGTTTTTTTGAATTCAATTTGATTCAATTTGTCCAGGACCTTAATCCAGTGTCTACCATATTTTAACCGCCAGAAGACAATTTAAAAGAAGAAAATAACTAACAACAATAACAAATCATATATACAACTATCTTTTTGATTCCTTTTTAGTTAATTAATCTACATCCACATACACATCATTATGATTATGTATAAAATATCCAATCTTTGACACTTCACATTCATTTCCTCCTTTGCCTGATATCATTATTTCTATCATCATATGAATAAAACATAAAAAAATTTTTAATATCTTTATAATAATATCTATATCCTTTAATTTATTAATTTTAAATAAATGATCTTACAAGTATAGAGTCTAACCCATGAATTATCTTGAACCATGAATTGTGTCTGCATCACCACTTGCTTGAATGATATTGATTAAATCTTTTATTATATGTACCATAAGTGATTGGGGTGTACAATGGACTAATGTAGATCAAAACTAATTAACATCATATATAACTAATAAACCTTTTTCAACAATTATAAAAATAAAAATTGCATCTTCTCATTCAAAATCATAACAACAATTTCCACAAAGGTATATTTATGCTTTACTCTCAAAACTATTTTCACTATCATTAAACAATTCTTTATACTAAGAAATACTAAAAAATATCTTTTTTAGATTTACACTGTA
Source organism: Entrophospora candida (assembly GCA_910592215.1). Taxonomy (NCBI): domain Eukaryota; kingdom Fungi; phylum Glomeromycota; class Glomeromycetes; order Entrophosporales; family Entrophosporaceae; genus Entrophospora; species Entrophospora candida. The sequence goes on from CAJVPN010001046.1 coordinate 17,068, forward strand.
TATCCCCTGATCACATTTCTTGGTGGGTGCCCTTCTAGCTGTTTTCCTCTTTGCTACCAAGTCAGGTATGTTTCCAAGCTTCATTAAATAAAATTTATTAAATATTATCTCTATACATCATCAGGAATTTTTTTCCGTGTAAAATCCACTGAGAAATCCACATAGAACCATCATGGAAATCTAAGTAGTACTAGTGATCACAATCATCATATTCATGAATATTCATTAAGGGGGTTACACTTATCAAAATCAAGTGATTGACAGATAATTTTAAGGGATTTTTGGATTTTTGATAAGTGTAACCCCCTTAATGAATATTCATGAATATGATGATTGTGATCACTAAGGATGGGCACTACGTATATTGCCCATATCCAGTCAATCAATGTTTTTTCCGTGTTCGCTGGCTTGAGAGACATCACAATCAAGCCAACTCAGCTAAAAGCAGATAGCCAAATTCCAATGAAAATACTAATGCCCCTATAGATATATAATGTTTAATGTCTGATTCTTTATCACGTATTTGCTCATTTGCTTCAACTTCAAATACTACATCATAATAAAGCTTGAGACCCCAAGGAGTAAGTGTAACAAGTACAACCATCCATTATCCGTGACAACCGATAAATGCATAGATAGTTGGTCCTAATGTCATAGCAGTAACGATGATTTCCAAGGTTGAATTCTGTGATTTACAAGGTTTACCCCACAACCGTGGTGAAAGCGGAGGACAATTCATTCCTGGTAAAACGATGCTACAAGTTGAAAAGGTCCAACAAACTATTCCAAAGATTCCATGTGAACAAGATGTTTGCTGTGCTAGTTTGTTAAAAATATTAGAAGGGACACAGTGTTTGCTTGAGTATCTAAGTATCATGACAACAAAACTCCGTTAAAAGGGTTATAGCTGACCAAACCTACCAGACATACTGCTCAAATATATGCTTAGTCGCATGTTAAATCCACAAACAACACAGAAAAGAGCTTTTCACAAATATGTGCATTTTAAAAAATTAAATTTAACAACGTTAAACATTTGTAAATATACCGTTTCATTAAAAATTTGAATTAATACAGTGCGGATCATCTATACTCAAAAGTCAAAATTTTTGAAATATTATGTGATCCACACATTGGATTTTAAAAAACCCGCCACCATTCAATTCAGCTTTAAAAAGG
>CAJVPN010001047.1:0-18226 GCA_910592215.1 Entrophospora candida
TTTGTACGCATATTATATGCTTAATCCCTGCAATTGTGTATTATATACGCATAATATTTGTACCCATTTTCCTGATGTCACTCCTTACTCCTGTATCTCTAAACAACGATTTATTATTATAATCATTTGATTGAAAGTATTTTATTATCATGTAAAACTGGCTGGTTCACCATAATCACGTGATCATGTATTTTATATTTGGGAAAAAAATGTTCAATGACACTTTTTTCACAGCAAGTGTTCTGGAAGCATTTTTTACACCATGTTTGGCCCAAATTTCAAGGCTATTTTTGCACCAGCTTTGTACATGTACAAATCGTGCTCTTTGGGTGAATTGAAGCCGAAATTAGATATCATATTTTTTTATACCATTTGTATATGCATGTACAGGATTGTACAGTCGTGTGGATTGAAGCTGAATATAGATATCAATTTTTTATGCCACATTCTGGCCCACTCATTGCGATGCCTACCCAAAAACTGGTTTATAAATTTTCTTTTTTTTGATATCTATGTTCCAGTGGAAATATAGTAAATAAAACATATTATTCACCCAAAAAAGGTGACATGTATATATATATGGTGAAGTTATTAAGCTGGACCGAAAAAGGGGAAGATGATTATCTAAATCGACATACTGAAGCTCTGGTTGTAAAGTCAAAGTTCAATTTAAACATGCTAAAAATTAACCTAATGAAGAAGATGATGATACAGATAATGAGTGGAATTCATGATTTATTTATTAAAGGTCAAATGGTTAATTTGCTTATTTTAGATAAATTTTTAAAGTTAGGTTCCAAAGATGCGTATTGATATTAGTAAAAACCCATGCATAGGGAGCTATTATAAAAAAATTTCGCCTTCCCCTGACCTATACATTAATTGCTCGGGGTCCTGTTTGCATCTTCATCTTGAAGCAGGTAAATATGAGTTTAAATTGGAAGTATGTTATATTGAAAACAATCATCAATTTCTATTGTGAAAAATTTATTAATAATATTTTTTGAATACATTGATTATAAATAAATTAAATTTAATTTAAATAAATAAAATAAATTAAAAATTCCAAGTTATTTGCTAAAATAATGTTACTATCATTATTACTATTACATTTATAATTACTATTGTCATTATTCATCTATGACTTCAACATATAATGGTTGACTATCAAAATATGTAGCTCTTGTGTGAACATCTTCACAATGATATAAAAATTTAAAGTCACCTCTAGAGAAGAAACAAATCGGTAAAGAAAACACCACTGAAGATTTTGGTTCAATCTAAATGCACATAAACGTTGTTGTAATTAACATTAGAATTAATCTATTAAAATTTTTTTATTAATTAAAATAAGCAAATACCTTTGGTAATGGTGTTTGTAATAATCCATTCCATACCATTCTTCTAGATAAATCCCATTCCATCACTCCATCAGTATAACTTTGTACAGGTTGAATTCTTATACATAATTTACATGGTTTATCTATGAAAATATTTGCAAGCAATAATATTAATAATATATTATCATGATTATTTATATTAATAAAATAAAAATACCTTGATTATTATAAATGACAAATTTTAATTTTACAAATTCATTAACAGGGCATTTAAACTGGCTTGGTGATAATTTTATAACTTTTGAAGAATTTACAATGTCAATTCCGTATGAAATTTCATTTATTTTCAATACATTTAACATTGATTTATTAAGTCTTAGTGATCTTATATCAACAGTTCCTCTTTGATTAGTTAAAAGCTGTAATTTTAAATTAAATTTTTTTTTTTAGAGAACAGAGTTAAAGATGAAAAATTCGAAAATAGTTTGAAAATAATTCAAAAATAATGATCAAGGATACACATTCCCAGGTAGCTTTTACTTTTTGTAATAATTTTTCTCTGTACCAAAATAATGCTAATTGTAACTTTTCTTGTTCTACACTATTTTTTGGTCCTTTTGATACGACAAATTGCTTTTCAAATAATGAAGGTATTTGTTGTGTAAATTCTTTTTCTGATAATAAGATTTTCTTAATAGGTATTACAATCCTAAAAAAAATATGGAAATTATAAATTATTTAAAGTTAATGTCTTCTTTTCTTATTAAGATTTTCATTATTTACCTTCCTGTGGCAGCTGGTTGAACAGTAGTTGAGACAGATAAATTTTCACTCTCATCATCATCTAATAATAATATAAAAATAATTAAATTAAAATTTCATAAATTACTCTGAAACTATTATTGCAAAAATATAAAATCACAAAAATTCCAAAATACCTTCATTTACGTCAATTGTTACATCAAATGCTGTATGCCAAACATTTCTTATATCAAATGTTAATAGACAATATTCATTTTCCATCCTTTCCAAAAAATTATCCACCGCCACATTTTTCCATTTTATATTTTTTATTAACTCTTCAACTCTTTTATTCCTTTGATCTTCTCCACTTGCAACTGATGTTGTTATTGTGCCATTAACAATTTGATCGTTGCTATTTGATGGCGATGATATCATTAAATTTTTTGAAGAATCAATTGGTGGAATATTTAATGGCTTGAAACTTAAAATGTCCATTGAAACTGATTCAAGATTCTGGTGAATTGTTAATAAAACTTGATAATAAACTTGTCTAGTATAAAAAACTTCATCGCATGATGAATTTAATCTATTCAGATACCCATAATCTATTTGTATTGTGCCATTAGTGCTTTAAAACAAAATATAAAGAAACTATTATTAATATTTTAATAAACTTAACATCGCAATATACTCATTGTAAATACGAGAGATTTACCATCCACGTTTTCCAAACACATTAAGATTAAGAACCCACTCATTTCCCGGTGAGATGTTTAATTCTTTGTCTGTTTGTTCCCAGAAAAATACTGGTTGTTTATGAGCATATAATTCCATTTCATATGCCTCTTCTGCTGGAATATCCGATGAATTCAAAATTGCCTGTGCATCAGCAATAGTTGAATCATGAAATGATATACTAATATAATCTACTGGTGTTTTACCAACATTTTCTAATTTCATTGTCATTTCAGTTCTTAAAAAAAATTTTACATGTTAATTAATATTTTGTTTAAATAAATTTTTTTACATTATTGACAAAAATTTGGTTCATTACTTTTCTCCCTCAAAAAGCATAACAGCTCCGTGCATCAAAGATGTAGATTTAATTTTAACCAATGGCTGCTCCATTATAACAACAACTTTTAAGAAATCTGCTAAAAGGTCGACTCCATCAACTGTCGAAGCTTTTGACTTTTCTATAATAGGAAAAAGGAATAGAATGATTTTTATTTGATTTCTATTTTTTTTTTGAATTCATAACATTAATATGATTAATTAATTACCTCTATGATGTTGAATTGATCGATTAATTACTGCTAGTCCGCTATAAATATAAAAGTTTTTCTCAATAATCAATCAACAAACAAATAAATTTATTTAATTTTTATTTTATTTTATTCACAAACCATTTTTTAATTCTTTTACTATGTTCTTCCTCTCTTTCCTTTTTTCTGGTTTCTTCCTCATTTCTAGGTAAATATACACAAAATTCCTGCTCCAAACAACCATGAACTTTAACTTTACATCCTCTAACAACCAAATCACCAGGTTCTGTAGGTGTACCAGAAACACGTAAAGTTACTGATGTATTAGCTGTTACTGTTGTCGACATTGGATTTGGTTTAAATGCTACTCCGTCAGTACTAAGATATTTTAATTTTATTTTAATTTTTAAAAAAATAATCGTATTTCTAATAATAATATAATAATCATAAAATCTTCAAACCTAACAGTTATACTTTGAATTTCTAAATCAAATGCAAATGGATTTGCCAAGGTGACTAGAAAATATGCTGTTTCATTTGCAACCAAGTGTGTCTAATCAATATTTCAATATTTACAATAGAATTAATTATTAATTAGTGATTAGAAAAAATTCTTTCTATAAATAAAACGTAATATCAAATTACCTGGACGGCTTCTTCTTTCTTTTTATTGAAAGATTGATATATAAACGGACTTGAATTATCTTTCGATTCGAGATCTTCATTTTTTGGTAATCTTTTTTTCCCAGGATGTGGATAAGGTATCCTTCTAGTAGTAGGTCTAAAAAATCAATTAAAAAATCAGTTATGATTAAATACACAAATCGTTAATAATTATTAAAAAGAGTTTGGATCCACTAGTAATTCATTAAATAATACACTTACTGACACACTTGGATACCCTTTACAATATTCAATCCCCAATATTTAAATTCCATTGGTAATCCCTGCTTTTTGCCAGCACTAACAATTCGTGGTAATAAACCTGACAAACGAAGTTGTTCATCTCTCGATAAATACATGAAAAGTTTTCGCAATAATCTTGTTGTATATTTCATCATAGAATTATAATCTTTTTTTTTTAATAAAAAAAAACATATTAATTTATAAATATCTAATTATTAATAATAAATATGTTAGAATATACCTGGAAGAGCTTCTGTTACAGAGATTGCATCTTTCAACACATCAATTTGAATATCTGGCCATCCAAATGAAAGAGGTCTTGCATCTTCTACTACATTCGAATAATCAACATGATCAATCGAATCTAATAAAAATAAAGTGTAATAAACAGTGTTCATGAATATATTTATCTAATCAACACTAATGATAATAATAAGTAAATTAAAAAAAATTTTCAACTATAATAAACATAACAAAGCAAATCAATTAAATAGAATAGTACCTCCTACTCCAAATACTTCGGCTACTTTTTTTAAACATATCAATAAACCAGCTTCATTAGTAAACGGTGATTTATTCGGTGCGCCAATACGTTGTTTAAGAAGTGGTAAAATCAACAAGGATGTTTGTCGAAGGAAAAATGCGTGTTTCCGACGAAAATTTATTATTGAAAAAATGGCTGATAAATTGGTAGCAATATAAATCTATAAAAATCAATTATATTGCAGTTATTATTAATTAAATTTATCCTAATAATAGGGGCTTTTTTTGAAAAAAAAAATGAAAGCTTACCTGTTCAGTAATAGACATATCTTCAACATAAGATCCATAACCTTTCACAGCCCATTGAGTAATTTCAATCTTTGAAATACCACTAACAATACTTAATCCCCATTTTTCACTTAATTGAGGTTCTGGAACACCTCCGTGAACAATCAACCTCAATGCTTCATCACCCCAACCACCAACCACCCAAATACAGGATAACATTTTAGCGACTTTTAAACATGCTTCGGCATAAATTAAAGGAGGAACTTGATTATTGTTAGAACTAGAAGTTTTTGCATACAAAGTAAGCACTGTAACGTATTTGTCAGTTATGTGCGCCCATAAATCTTTTGGTGGTTCGGTAACAGGAGGAGCACCAGTCGCAGGAGAGGCGTTGGGAGTTGGAGGAATTGTAGGTGCGGTTTGACTTGGAGAAGGTGGAGATTGAATAAGATGTGACTATTTTTAATTAATCATGAAATCTTGATAAATACATTGAAAATAAAAATAAAAAAGTCGAAGCTTCTTGAAAAAATTACCCCAACATCTGAATGCAAATATGCAGAAAGAATCAACCCAACACACAACCCTTCTAATGCTGAGCCATGCCATAAATAATCACCATTTGCCTTTGTTGTATCAATTGCAAGAGAATAACTTTATTAATATCAAATCACATATACATATATATATATATATATATATGAATTAGTAGAAAATATTAATAAAATAAAAAATTCAAACTTTTCAGAATAGGTATATATATATGTATACACAAGTAAAAATAAAAATCGGTATACTTTGAAACAGCATCTGGTAATCTTCCAGCCATTAAATACAAATCGGCAATCAATTTCTGAATTCTTCCTTGAGATCTTCTTTTAAGTTTCATGTCAGTAACAGTGCTAGTTGCATTAGCAGCTTGAGTTGCAAAACTGACAAGATTTGATGAGGAAAATGACCTGCCATGAAACGGATTACTAGGATTAGCACCAACAGACGTCCCACCCATTCCAGCTGTTGTCATTGCTTGGGAAGGTGGTGTTAGAGTTAGTAGAGAAGGTATCGTTGGTACATTCAATTCTGGTGAAGAAAATGAGTGTGATGGTGAAGAAAACTTGCCATGACCGTTTACTGTGCTATTTCCGTTTTGTGATGGATTTGAATTTTCTGTTGGAATTTTTGGAGAATGAATAACATTTTTTGATTCAATAGCTGATGCCTAAAAAAATTAATTTTAATGAATTAATTATATGATTTGCATACATTTGACAATGATCATAATAGTTATAATAATATAGTCGTTAATAAATTAAACAATTACCAAAGTACCGAATTCTGTGAGAATATTATTTGCAAAATCTGAAATCATGGTAGTCATATAAAAAGTCATATTTCCAACATCAGGAAACATAATTAGTCCCTTAGTATCATCTGGTTGATGATCAAACGGATCAAATGCAAAACATCTATGTGCAATAGCTGTTGGATACTTGTGATTAATTTTAATTTTAATTTTAAATCAATAAATAAATATATTTCAAATATAACTTTTTTTAAAAAAAATATTATAACAAATAATTTTTATTAAATTTTAATTATATACTTACATTTTTTAGTATTTCACAAAATTTCTTATATCCATCTGGCAAACTCTGCCATTCACGACAATCCATTATCCCAATTACCTAGATAATATATTTATAATACGTGTATAAATAACAGTATAACATAAATTCAATATAGTAAAAATTTTTTGATTCAAGTACCCCAAAAATTCTTCGATGCATTTGAAATTCTTCAAGGTATGAATGTTCTGGCTCGTAAGAAGTCACAAAATTAAAATGCAGTTGTCCTTCATGAAAAAGTTGTGAGCTAAACATTGCTGTAATAAAATTTTAACATGATAAACCATTAAACCATTATACAGGTAATTAAAATGAATGAATCTGATTCAATTTTTCAATTAAAATGTGTAGATAGATCATGATTGATCTATAAAAACTTTACACACATACATTGAACACTACGCATGTCAGGAGTAACATCACCAAGTTTGACCACATTAAATTTTCTAACTAATTCGACATGTTTATGAAACACTTGTGCTTTAATTGGATGAACTGGAACAAGAAGCACACGAATTTTAGCAGGAGTGGTGAAAAGAAGCGGATCCATTATCAAAAAATTTTGTCAGTATAATAATTTTTTTTTTAATTTTTAGGATTTTAAATTAATTTAGAAAATATGTAAACAAATGTAGTGTTACTCACTTCGACATAAATATGCATGTATGTTGATGTTTTAATGTTTACGTTTCTCACATGTCTACAAACAAAAAAATTTAAACAAGAAATGGGTAAAGTAGCAGCAATATCAGAATCAGAAAAATTTGTGAGCGATGATGAAAGTAATGCAAATATAGAAAACCAGGTAAATGTAAGGGTCAATGTCACAAGCGAGTTTTTATATACAATTTATTCTATAGCAGTTTATTATAATATGAATATAGAAAATTCCAAACAAGCCAGTTTTAGAAGCTACAACATCAAATTCTCCAACCACACCACCTACAATACCACCACGTACATATCCACAGCAACCTTCTTCAACTAATAGTGATGTTATTGTTGCTAGGAGAAGACCTTTATGGCAACAACTAATTATCGTGTCAATGATCACTGGTGCTTTTAGTGTTATCATGATTACTTTTATCAAGGCAAATTAAATTTGAATAATGATCCTCAAATTTATTTATTTTATCACGATGGTTCTTTAAAGGCTAATTTTATCATCTTGTTATGCATATCACATTATAGAAATATGTTGTTTCATACATTAATTCCATAATTAGTGCCAAACAACAATTATTTTCACATCAACTCGATCTATTTAAAAAATTTAATGAGAATCTTGCATCATTTGAGTCATTGAAGAGATTAATATATCCTAAAACTAAAACTAATAAATTTATTATTGAGAATTCTCGGGAAATAAATATTAAAGATGATGATGACGACGACGACGACGACGACGACGATGATGGTGATGATGATGATGATGACAAATCTACAGAATTAGGCCAAGATACTAGCGAAATTTTATCACTAAAATTTTCCACGTCATCAACAACATCTTCTTTACAACCTTCTTTGCTTACGACACTTTCAACGGATTTAACAAGCATGGCAGAAAAGTTGAAGGCTCATCAAGAATTTGAAAATCCAAAAGAAGATATAAACGAAATTCAAGACTCGTTGGGTTCCCTAGTTACATATCTTTCAAGCACGATAAATACTCCACCAGGGTTAATGATAGATAAGGATCTTGATGCATCCCAAATTAAAAAAGAAATCAGAAGCATTAAAGGTCTTTTCACCAACAGAATGAATTTTCCTAAAGTTCCTCCAACTCAAATTTATTCACAACAACAAAAATTAAAACAACCACAAACACCATCACCATCACCACAACAACAAATACAGTATCATCCTCAACAAGGACTACTACGATCACAATCATCCATTCAAAAATCTCTTGATCAAATAGAAATATCGTCTAAAGACACAGAACAATTCCAAGATGATCAATCTCAAAAAAATACAACAATGGATAAATTGGATGTTGAATAAATATCCACAGAAAAAAAAGGCAATTGTTTTTTCATTATTTTAAATATTATTTAATTATACATGTATTGTTATTATTAGTTTAAGTCATTGTAAAAAATAAAGTTTTAGAAGCTGCGGAATTCATGCTCACTTTGTATCACAAAAATTGAGTGCCGAGTTATTTTTATTATTATTTTACGTGTACAAATAATAATAATAATAATAATAAACTAGAATTCATAATCACTGTCGTTATAATAAATCATAATTGTCATTATTGGAAATATTAGAATAAAAATGAATTGTTTATTTTGCATTTTCGAAGATTCAAATTCATCAACTTCTTTGTACAATGAAAATCAAATTCCGGTAAAGAATGAAAGACATTACTTTGAAAATTTAATTTATTATTTATTAATTATTATTTGTCATTAAGGTGTATGTGAATGTGTATGATATGGTAAAGTGTAAACATAAATTATATATAATGCATATTGTGAATTACTTTCAATTATAATAATCCTTTTTTTATTATTTATTTTGAAGTTGCCAAAAAAAACCATTACAGAATTTGGATATAAATGTGGAATTGGTAACAAACGATATAAATATAATAATTAGCAATAAGTGAATAATTAATTAATATAAATTAATAAATAATAAATAAATTTTATTTATTTATTTAGGGGTATTTCATTCTGGAGTAGAAATATTAGGGAGAGGTATATTAATTGATTATAAAAACCCTTATAATAATCATTATAAACGATTTTAAAGGTTTTAATTATGTGACATTTAGAATATAATTTTGGTGGAAGTGATGATGAGTGTACTGGAATATTTGAATTACCTCCAAGAGTTGGCCCACCAAATGTCACCTATAGGTAACCATATAATATAATGCATATAACTTAATATAATATGATGCATCCACCACATTATCATTGCAAATATAGTAATCTACTGTTATTATTATTATTTTTTAATAGGGATTCTATTTTAGTTGGGTATAGTGACTATGATAAAGAAGAAATCATAAATATTATTGATGAGTTATCCGAAGAATGGAAAGGAAACACTTATCAATTGTTAACAAGGTATTAATTTCTGAATAATTAAAACAATCAAATAGTATTTAAATAATGGATAACGATAACGGTAATGATAAATAACAGGAATTGCAATCATTTCACAAATGAATTGTGTCTGAAATTAGTTGGCAAAGCTGCACCAAGTAAGAAACCAATATTATTTACATATACTGTTTTCCATCCCTCTTTCTAATGCATGATTAATAAATTGTATATCGTGTAATTTTATAGATTGGATAAATAGAGCAGCAAGATTTGGCTCTTATTTTCCATGTAAGTTTAAACAATAAATCAAGAAAAAAAATCTTGTATAGTTTATCGATATATATATATTTTTTGGCAGAATTAAATTTAAAATTTAGGATTAAATTATATTAAATTAAAATCCTCAGGTATTGATGAGAAATTTAGGAAATTCCAAGAAAAGATATTTTAAAATTATTCATTTTTTTAAAAAAAAATAATATTATAGGTATGTGAGTACATTACTTGCTGTATTTATTGTGTTTCTCAGATTACAATATTTTATATTTTAAAATATTGTTGTTATTATTATTATTAACTATTATTATTATTAAATCGATAGAATGTATTTTTCTTACCTAAATCTGGAACAAATAATTGTTATTGGTTTATTCTTCATCATAGTCTTTAGAATCTTTAGATTCATTGACATAGATCATAATAGATTATTTATTTATTACTCAACATTCAATTAATATTCATTAATTCATTTATTCATTGTTCATTTATTTTTCTTTCTTACTCTAATAATATATTCAATTACAAATTTGTAAAAGTGTAAATTATATAGATAAAATATTTACACGTTCAACCAACATAAATATAATAATGAATTTTCAAGATTTTTTCTTTTAATATTGTTTGCTGATTTAAAAAATAATTTATATTTTTTTCATCGTCTCCTTACAAAATAAAGGATTGTATTAAATAAAGATTTTTTTTCCAGGATCTTTTGTTTTTTCAAATAATCAGTCTTTTGATTTATCGTTGTTGTGCCCTCAATAAATAATAATCATCATTATTATCAATAAATCATAATTTCTTATCTAATTGCAGACGAAAGAAGAGGACTATTATTATTATGATATTTGTATATTAATATAATTCCTAATATTACCACATCGTTACTACATAATTCATGTAAAGATACATAAAGGGATTAACTCAAATCAACTATACATACATATATTTTTTTTTAATCTGATATATTTGATATATTATTATTCATTGTCATAGAAATATTGTATTTTTATTATTATAATAGCTGGAAATCTTGTCATCGATCATTATATTTTAGAGTAGAGTTCCTCAATTGAAGATATCAGGTCCAACTTTTTCATCTCATATATATATAATAAAAATGTCTGAAGAGTGTGTATATTTATTTATCTCTGTCTTGAGCTCGGGACCGAAAGATAGTTTATAGAGAAACTTGTTGATTGTATCAGCAGCATCAGTTACCAATTATCGGTTATCAGAGCAAAAAAAAAAATATTGGTTTTTTTATTTTATAAGCAAATTTATCTTTTTTCAGATAATAAATATAATTTTTCACAGATATTAACATATAATAATTTTCATAAAAAATATAAAAGGATCAATTTTTTTGTGGATTTTACAAAATTTTTTGATTTTTTTTTTTTTAAAAAAAAAAGATTTTCCAAGAATTAATGTTTTCTAAGGATTAGGCTTTAACACTTTGTCTATTGTTGTAATAATTATTAGTATATTTGTAACTATTATTTTTACTTTGATATTGAGTAACGTTATTATAATCACTGTCATTATTACTGCGAAAGTTGTTATTACTGCTACCAAGATTGTAATTGTAATTGTAATTATGATAATTATTGTTGATATTGTGGTGATGATAAATATTGCTATTGTTACCACTACGGTTTTGATGGTAATTATTGGAGTTATTACTACGGTTATGATTATAATTATTAGTAGTGTTGTTGTTGATACTACGATTGTGATGGTTGTTATTGCTAGTGTTATTAATACTATTACTGCTGGAGTAGTTATTAGTATTGCTGACAGCATTGTTATTTCCATATCTATTATTATTGTTCCATTTCCTTATGTAACTATGAGATTCACAATTGTAGGGACAAGGTAGTAATTTTTTACCACAAGGTACTGGTGGATGGAGTGTTGAACCACCACATTTGCAGGTAAACGCCTTGTCAGATATTTCTTTACATGATCCACAATCACCTTGATGACAGAATCTCTGACAATAATGATTGTTACACTCTAATAATTTTCCACATACAGCTTTGTGTGTACGGATATTTTCCAAGTTATTAGTATTGTAACTACTATTTCTATTGTTGTTGGATGTTTGAGGACAAAAGGCATTGCTCTAAATAAAATCAAAATAAAAGTGATTAATATATAATATTATTATGATGATTGTTATTATTTACATAAAATCAGGAAATCTATAACTAACCTTTTCAACACTATAATTCTTTTGATCTCTGCATGATTTGTTACATATTAAAATCTGCCCACCATTTTCAGCAACCTCAAAACACATTTTGTTAAATTTTATCCTGCCACATTGACATTTGACTGGTACTTGAGTTTTACATTTACATTCATCGACATGAGAGCAGGTGTCTTGACACTTATGTCCACAACTTTACAAAACAAATAAGCACATGTGCATATTAATCATTGAATGTTTTTGAGTGAAAAAGAATAATTTTTCCTCTTACCTTAAAATTTTATTGCAAGCATTAGTACACGGTGGACAAGGACCAGGGTGACATATTCTTTAAATATTCAAAAATAATCATGTTAATTCAATTCAATACATATATATATATATATAATGCAATGCATTATTACAAGATTAATAATTGTAACTACCGATTACAAGTATATAAGCACTTGTCATTATCACATTTCTTTCCACATGTTCTACCACAACTATGTGGCGTCTTATTTTTATTCGTTGGATTTGTGGTTTTACCTTTAAATAATAAACAAACAAACAAGTGTTAATAATATGTTTGAAATAAGATATTTAAACTCAATCCAATATTAATTTAATCACCAATTGAAACTCAATTAAATTACAATTACAAAATGAATGCATTTATATTTATACTTACCACAAAAACAGTGATATGAGTTGGGGAATGATTTTGATGGTATATCGCAGCCTGGGCACTTCCAAAAGATTTTTTTATCATCATTATAAATTTCTATGATTTGATTCGTTGCAAACTTTTTGATGCAGGGAAGATGAAATATCGAACAACAAAGTTGGCAGGTCCAAGTTTTTTGGTAGGGCATGATCGATTTATAACATAATTTACATTCATATTGACCAGTTTGTAAGCACTTGATTATATTTGTAATATAATCATTGACCTCATCAACCGTGTATTTATTTATTGGAAATTTTTTTAATAAGGTTTTCCTGTTTATGTTATTTTGATAATTTGATTCACCAGGAGATAATGGATGTAGAAAAGGAGTTGTTATTGAATCAAGTTCAGAACTGTTATCACTAGTGTTATCAGCATTTAATTCGACATTGGCGTCATTATTATTACTTCCAGACTCACTGCTTTCATCATCATCCGAATCAACATCGTCATCGTCATCGTTATCAACATCAGAATCAGAATCGTCTAGTTTAATGATGAACGGTATATTTACATGGGCTGCACGCATCGATGTAGGATTATTGTATTTACCATTTCTATGATTACGATAATACGCTCCAGTGAAATTCCTATTATAATTATTGTTGTAGTTGTTGTTATATTGAGTATTAATATGAGATTTTATGGAGTTGTTATTATTGTAAAAAGTATTATTATTATATTTAGTGTTATTATAATTAGAGTAGTTGGAATGATTGTTGGTTATCGTGGCGTTACTGGTATTTTTGTTGGTAGGAGTATTATCCGTGTTATATTTTTTATTATTATTATTGTTACTACCGTACTTTATATTATTGTGATTATAATGATTGTTGTAATTATTATAACTGTTATAATTATAGTTATTATAATTTATATTATTATTGTTGTTGTAGTTGTTGTTGGTGGAGATTACGTGTTGTTGGTAGTTGTTGTAAATAGAAGCTTGTTTTAACATTTTCAAAATATTTAATAGAGATTTATACAAGTGTGAATAAATAATATTATTATATTAATAATTAATATTTAATTAAAAAAGATTGTTATTAAAATTTTTTTAAAAAAAAAAAAAAAAACCATTCATTTTTATTTAGGAAAAAAAGTATAATGTAAAACTGTCAATCAATCAACAAAATTTATTTGTTTATTGCGTACAATTCACGTCATAATAACAAGATAACAAACATAGTACTCGAGTAGAGAGTACAGTGCAAGTTACCAACCTTTATTGGCTCCAAAAAAGGAAATATGTAAAGTGGAAAGATCTAAGCTTCCTCATCATGGCTCAAAGTCGTACAAGTTTAAATTAGCCACATATGTTACGCGAATTTTTATAAAAAAAGCAATAACGAAGGCACATTATTTATTTTTTTACACATAACATTTAATGATATAATTGAATTTTAATTCAACTAGCCAAAGCAACCCATGAACCTTGATTTATTGAGCACGTAGTGCTATCTTTTCACATTACTATTATTCATTATTTATTCTACCAAACCACTTGAAATTCGAGTAAAATGACGATGACGATGATGCTCATACGAGCTTGTTTCCTTTATTTTAAAGAGCAAATGACCTAAAAATCAAATCAATCAACCTTTATCTTTTAGAATTGCGATCAAAGAAGTCAAATAATTGGAAATTATTTACACCGTTTGATATTATTGGCATTTTCATTCAATGATTTTTGAACGTGACATCCGTTTAGAGGTTGGCCCAGCGCAAAAATTCTTTAACCGGTTAACCGGTTAATTTTACAAATGGTTAACTGGTTAACTGGTTAATCAAAAAGAATTAACCGGTTAAAAAAATATCTTAACCGGTTAACCGCAGTTAAACGATTAACAGTGCCAACCCCTACACCCGTTTTCTTTATCGAGTCATTACCAATTGAAGGGCAAAATAACTTTAGGGCAAAGATTTATCTCTTGTTTTAAATAATCATTCATTGAAAAAATTATTATTTATATATCTTTTTTCGACATCCTGAGCAACAAGTTGAGATTTCGTGGGCAAAAATCCATCTCGATGTACCTTTTTTTTTCAATGCCACAGGAGTGGCTTGTATTTATAAAAAAAAAAACTCAATTCTTATGAGAAGAAGCCATCAAGAATATATATAATCAAATCTATTAATATTTTTATCGAAATGATTTTTTTAAAAATCCTCGTCATCAAATGGAAAAAAAATAAAAAAATAATGCGTTTAATTCTTGTGTAAATTCTTTATTATAAGCAACTTTAATTTTTTATAGAATGTTTATTATTTTATTGGGAATTGGTTTTATCAATAAATTCAAATAATAATAAATAATATGAAAGATTCCTTGATGTTTGATTGTTATTTATTTCTTAATAATAATGATGTTGCCATTGATGGAAATAGTAGCAATCAGTAGTAATGGTGGAAATAGTAATGGTCATGGGAGTAATTTCACTTATAATTATAATATTACAATCAATCTTTTAGCATGAAGATAATGACGAACATTAGGATAATTATGACGTGGATTAAGATAATAAACATTCTATTATACGATGAAGACAAAGGGGAAGAAAATAAAGATCATGATTAAGTAGATTATTATATATAGATTATAATGACTGTCAAGATAAAAAAAAGAATGTTCGCTATTAATTAATACAAGGTAAAATCCAAAGTTCATTATTCAAAGAAACATAGCAAAATGAATGAATATCTGCGCAAGCATTATTTTGAATTACTGTAATAACATATACATTATCTGTGGCATGATATAACAAAGTGAGCATGTACAATTGAATCCTTGCTTTATGTTGTCGTTACATCATCATCCATGAAGAAAAACCAATAATAACCCTCAATTAATCTATACTCTTTTAATAATATCCAACAAAATGCTTATATTATAAAACCAGTTCTATGATATATATAAATCAAAAAATTTGATAAATTAATTCATAAAATAAGAGAATCTAGAAAGATTAAAACAGAAAAATAAACCAAGTATAGTAAACTAATTATCGATCAAAATTACTTTAAAGATGTTGAAGAACTGTGGAATTTAATTTTATAAAAATAACATTGACGTAAGCATTAAACAAATATTTATTTTTTAAAATTAAATTGTCCATTTTGTATCTTTAGAAATATAATCCTAGTGATTCAAAAAGAACATAGTCATTGCGAAACTAAATTATCAATGTTGACCACGAATCACAATGGCCTAAAAAATGTAATAATACATTACCGAAATTCGATACAAACAACAGATGGAAATTTTGAAACCAATTCGACGAAAAAGTTCGAATTTGTAATCTTTCAATTTTCGCTAATAATTAATGCTGTGACCCGAAATCGAATCTAAGCATGCCAATAATACTGATTATAAAAGCTCCAAATGATAATAATACTTTATTTAAGAAAATCATCCTCCACCACTTAGTTCCTTTTTTTGACTTTATGACTTTACAAGGGTATAAAGGTTCAGTGGTATCAATTTATTCTTGAATCAAAGAGTATCACGATGTTTAGAAATGACTCGGGTTATTTACTGTTTTATAAAAGAAAGAGGTGCTGTTTATTTCACAAGCTCCAATTAGGACAAACTCGTATTCCAAATGTTTTTGAAAACAATTTTTACATTTATTAACTATCATTTATGATTTATGAGTACGCTATAATAAAAAATCAATGTGATTCATCTTAAAGGATTTACCTAATTCGTTTAAATTATAGGTCTTTTTAAATTCATCAATTAAATCATTGATAGTGTCAGCTAAGACTTCGAACGAATTGAATAGATTCGGATTAAAAAAACTAAGTTCTAATCAAGTCAAAAAATAAAATGTGTTTGCAGCAAACAAACCTCACTTCAATTAATCTATGGGACACATAAGAAAATTGCATTTAAAATTGCGTTTCAACGAATTTTATATGTGAAGCAAAGAGTTTAAAATTTTGTAACGCGAATTTAATTCAATCAAGATTCTCTGAAATAAAGAAATCAAAGCACGGTATTTCGTTGATTCGTTCGGAGTCTCAATATTAAAAACATTATCTTTCTTTGACAATGAAAGTAATTCTAAGAAAACAGAGAGAATATAAAAATATCAAATGTAAATATCTCCTTCTGGGCTTTCCTCAACCATTGATGAATATTTAAGACAATATTCCGTGGACTTGTTTATAAGAAATCCTTGGTGAATCCCTCTTTGATTTCATCTTGTTTCTCAATAAGAAACTAGCTTCAAGGAGAAAATGAAGAAAGTATCAAAGAAGAAGGCAAACAAAAAAAATATTAAGAAAACTCCAATAAATTAATTAAATGAACCAATTAGCAGATGCGTTACAAAAAAATCCAAGATCTTCCGAAGAGAAGTTTTAGTCGCAATTCATAATATTATTAAGGAATTCAATAATTCATCAATATTTAATTTGTTCCTCTGTTGTGTTGTGTAGAAGCATCCTTAACTGAAAAGTTCCTAAAGTTAAAAGAATCGTTATTCTAGTAAGTATATATTGATAATTCACTATAAATTGTATGGTGGTACTAAAGTATGTAAAATCATTTTTCCAAAATTGGTGATTATATTTGCTCTTATGAAATCATTTAAAAAAATTCTAAAGATAAATAAGTATCTGGTATCATTTAAAGATGAAAAAATTGAATTGGCAAATGAATTAAAACTATTGATTGAATCAATTTATCCAAGATATAATTTATTACATGAACCAATTCAAAAATATGGTAAACAAATTAGGATTGATAATATTTTAAATGAATTACTTGGAACATTAAAATTAATAGGAAATTGTGCTGATTGTAAAAAAGAAATGATAAAAGATGATGATTATCTTATTTCTTTATTGAATAAATCAATTGATGCATTAAATGAACTTTCAAATAGATTAAAAGAAAATGAGAAAGAAAAAAGTAAAAAATCAATTGAAGGATCATATCTAAATTTAATTGTCACAGATGTTAGATTGAATGCATTTGTATTATGCAATGGTTGTAAAGAAAAGGAAATTGGAAACTTAGAGGCTGATTGTGGAAATAAAGAAATAGCCAAGTTTCTTTATGAATGTAAAAAAATAAATAGATATAAGGATAGTTATATTGAATGGATTCCTTTTAATGAATTCAAAAATATTGAATATTTGGCTAAAGGTGGTTTTGGTGAAGTTCATAAAGCAATTTGGATTAACTATTATCTATTTATTGATAATAAATCTGAAACAAACGTGGTGTTAAAAAGATTATATAACTCAAGTGATAAAATTACAAATATTTTAAAAGAGGTAAAACTTTTTAGTATTAATTTTTT